>OU612045.1:113672831-113962209 GCA_914767935.1 Coremacera marginata
GTAAGTGGATGATGGTCTTGGAGGATCAGACAATCTGGCTACAGCCATTGAAATGCAACAGCAACTGATCAAAATATTGATTAAGGGAAAAACAACAGCTCGATCAATTGTTCAGCATTGTAACCGATGTCATAAGGCACGCCCTCAATTATTACAACAAATGATGGGAAACTTGCATGCTACAAGAGTGACACCATCTCGACCCTTCATAAACACTGGAGTTAATTACGCGGGACCTTTATGGGTGCATTATAAGGTCCGAGGAAAAAGGCCAACCAAGACTTTCTTAGCTGTATTCTGTTATTTTGCCTCCAAGGCAGTTCATCTGGAGTTGGTAACGGAACTTTCAACAGACGCATTTATTGGAGCTCTTAAAAGATTCATAAGTCGTAGAGGTCGCTGTCAAAACTTATACAGTGATAACGTCCCCAACATCATCGGAGCTAAAAATCAATTGGCTGAATTATCATCAGCAATTTACTCATCATGTGCTCAAGATCAAATTAAGAAAACATGCAATGAGAAGGGAATACAGTTTCATTTTATTCCTCCCAGATCCCCACATTTCGGAGGGCTGTTTGAAGCCGCAGTTATATCAGCAAAACAACTTTTATTACGAAGTGTCGTGTCAGCCTCATTGACTTACGAAGAATTGGAGACCGTCATTGTGGAAATCGAGCCCATACTGAATTCTAGGCCACTAACGCCACTTTCATCAGACCCTTCTGATCTAGCTGCACTGAAACCAGGTCATCTGCTTATAGGAGAAGCGCTCACCGCCCAAGTAGACAGCAGGGCCGACTCAACAAAACTCTCACTGTTGGCACGATAGAAATTGGTATCACAGGTAAAACACGATTTCTGGGAGAGGTGGTCCAATGAGAATCTTAATGAACTTCAACAGCGACACAAATGGACAAGTCAGACAGATAACATTAAACTAGGGGAACTGGTAATTATCAAGGAAGACAATGTCCCTGTTATGCGTTGGCCACTAGGTCGAATAGTAGAGGTATATAATGGAATAGTAGAGGTATATAATGGACCAGATGGAGTGGTACGCGTACAACATACAAACGTGCAATTCATCGTCTCGCTCGACTACCCATAGACACAGATACTGGCACAGACTCAATGGAAGAGGTGACCACAAGAAAACGAAAGGACGAAATGAATGAGGACCCACCAAGCAATAACTACAAAGATAAATCTGTTCCGTTAATCCGGGAATCCAGGTCCGTAGAAGATTCCGACAAATTCAATTCAAAAGATGGATCCGAAAGACGACTCGAAAAACATGAGCGACGAATAAATACACAACGAAATGTCAACGACGATCAGGAAGTAGTGTCCAAGAAAAGGCAAAAAAGATCACTATACTGCACTCCAATAACAATTCTGGTGATACTTTTGATGTTACCAATTGTGCTCTGTAGTCCAATCAAGATCGAGAAATTTGATCCAGCTTCGGGCATTCATTTTGAACATATTGGAACCAGTCGGATCATTGCCAGCGAATGAAACCTAGTGATATTTTATGATCTCAAACCATTATTTACTGAAATCGAGTTGTTTACAAATGGCACATACGCCATGCAACTCGTGTGCCAGCAATTGCAGCAAAAACCATTATGTAAAGATCTGGTCACTCAGTTTCTGCATACTGGCAAAGAATTAGCTATAGACAGCAGTTTTTTGACTCCTCATCGTCAAAAAAGAGGTGCAATCAATTTTGTGGGAAACGTAGCTAATTCGTTGTTTGAATTGTTGGACTCCGAGTACGCAAATCAAATGTCTGAGACAATCGCGACTATAGAAAACAACGAACAGCAGACGATGATGTTGGTAAAGAAGCAAACATCTATTATTGATTCAATGATAAACATCATGAAACATGACCAGATCATCGCACAGAAGACCTTCGAGAAAAAATTTGTTGAGATAGTAAACATGGTCCAAGAAGGAGAGCAGGAAGTTTACAATCAGAAGGTAAGTCAAATATTCTTTTCGCAGGATCTTCAATTAATGCTCACATCATCAAACATACGACGAATACAATCAGCAATAATCAATGTTTTGATCAATGCTCACCATGGACAAATTAGCCCTCACCTCCTATCACCACAACAACTCGACAAGGAAATTGCAAAAATCACGACACAATTACCTCCAAGCAGGCAGATTCCAGGCTACTACGGAAACCTTCCATCAATATACAAATTAATGAAGGTTCAAGGAAGCATTACGAAAAGACATGCCATATTCAGAATAACAATCCCGTTAACCGAATCAGATCAATTTGAGTTATATCGACTGATAGCTATACTTACCTGGGTGAACAACACTATGGTAGCCATAAAACCATCAACATCAATACTTGCCAATACGCTGCATCGTGAAAAATACTTTCCAACCAACACGGAAAATGTACAGTCTTGCACAAAACTGGACGAAGAAGCATATTTATGCCCCAACACGCAGCCAATCTACAATAAGGACTCAACTATTTGTTCTTGTGAAATCAATTTGTTCAACAACGAAACAAGTTCACTTTGTGAATTTGTGCAAATGAATGATTACGTATGGATTCAGACCAACTAAAGAAATCGGTGGATTTTTGCACTAGCTGAACGGATACAAATAACAGCAATATGCGATAATCAAAACACAAATACTCTTGGAAGGGTCAGGTCTCCTACAGCTAGCACCATCTTGCGTTATCAAACACAAACATCTGACGTTACTCGGAAGTCAAATATTTTCATCAGAAGCAAGTACTTCATACACCAGCATTGGTAATTTGACTGAAGTAAAAAAACCTAGTCAACCAAATCCTCTATTAACAAACATAGTGGAAGAACAATACACTACGCATCTAAAGGAACTCACAGCCTTACAACAAAGATTAGAGCCACACCAAATCAATGAGCTTCCTAAGGCCTTGCAAGAACACCGTCACCATAGTTTTGCAGTTGGATATACAGCCTTAACACTGAGTATGTTTCTCGTAATCGCTATGTTCTTTAAACATTACTTATTGCGGAAACAACTAGAGTCATCGAAAAAAAGGGGCAGGCACCAATTCATCTGCCACTTAAAAACCAAGAAGTTTTTGTTCTCACTATATCCCAGACAAGCCCACTTCATACAGATACCAATACAACTCCACCCCGTCCAAGGCCGCGTCAGCATTCATTCACCATAGACGTATAATTCGGCTCATCAGACGCACCTGTTGAACAGTCGTTCAACTTTGGGGGAGAATGTTGATATCTACAAATAAACCAACAGTAGCAGCATAATAACATTTAAGTCGCTACAACAACAACAACAACATTGGCCATAAATACGACACCAGCAAGCGGCGTCAACAAATCAATGCATGCAGTTGGCTTAGTCTTGAATTAAGCAAGGCAGATAACTGACCGCTTCGGTCATCACACTCTTAATGTCATTATGCTGCATTTTTTTTCAATATATCAATAATTTTATTTGTTCATATGTTATTCTTTATATAAGTTATTATGTATTCTAGTTTATAGAATTTTGTATAAATAGAACTAATAAAATAAATCAGTACAAGCTGAAATCATGTAGTGCTCTTTTGGATTAGCAATTGGTTCATGTACCAAGGGCTAAGTTTTTCAACATAATACAAAAGGCTTTTGGCGTTTCGCCCAAAGCAAGAATAAACAAAAACACTCTTAGATTTCATATGCTTGGGATTATAGTCGCCTTGGGACTATAGGCCAGTCCCATTCCTCCCATGTCCCAGGAGTGTTGATGCGCTCCCCCTTGGATCTTATTGTTGAATATTATTTGATACACGGCATCTTTGTTGCCAGTGCCAAGCGCTTGATATCGGCCTCTATCCGTGCCCTGTCTCTGGTTCTGTTGGTTAACTATTGTGGTTAGCGCCGCCAAACATTGGGCAATCTGATCGTATGCCATATGTTCTTCTCTACTTCGATCGAAAACTTCTCTTCTCAAAGCGTCTCTTCTGTTCCGATCAATTTTGGACTACATATTTTAAGTCTTTAAAGGTAGATATCACTTTTTACACTAAAATGTTTTTTTTTAGTTTTTTATTTTAACGTGGTTCGTCAATATCGGAATTTACATTTTTCTTTTAAATAAATGTTCTTCTTTTAACGTTGTTTCTTCGTGACTGGGATATTTTACGTCAGATCACTCCGTTGCCCGTTTTATTCACATTTTACATTAAAATGTTTCTCTTTTAGCGTTGTTCGTCAATTTTGGAATTTATATTTTTCTCTTAAACAAATGTGTTTTCTTTTAAAATTGTTTCTTCGTTTCTGGTAAATTTTACTTCAGCTCACTTCGTTGCCCGTTTTATTTTATTAGTCGCGACCGAATGTTGTTTCTAAAAACTTTAAATTTCTTCGTTTCAACACTGATCGAAAAAAAATCAGCCTGCGTCAGAAATGAATCAAGACCACGTCTTTAAAGTTTAACGTAACTTTATTGATTGATTGCTTAATAATACTTAAAATTACCATACACCTTTAGCTTACTGAGTTACCAAGAAAAACAGAAGTCATTAGTGGTATTCAATTAACGCCGTATTTGTAATGTAAATAGCGTATATGCCGTAAGTTCATACAACTTACCACATATACCACATATATAACTTATTTAAATATAGTAACTCAGGAGTTTCTCATTGTTTGCTAATAACTAATGAATGATATATATATTTGCTTATTTATATTTGCACGACAGTGGACAGCTTTGTCTGAAACCTCTTTCGGTATTAAAGGTTTCGGAGGGGTCATTTCCTATCTTGACGGATTTGCATGTGTTGCTCAACGTCATTCTGCAAAGTCTAATCAACTTTGCAGGTATACCGAACTCAGACATTGTTGCGTATAGGCAATCCCTTCTCGGGCTATCGAACGCAGCTTTAAAATCGACAAAGAGATGATGTGTGTCAATTTTATTTTCGTGGGTTTTCTCCAGGATTTGTCGTAGCGTGGCAATCTGGTCTATGGTGGACTTTCCATGTCGAAATCCACAGTGATAAGGTCCAATCAGTGTTTTTGTAATCGGCTTTAATCTTTCACACAGTACGCTTGAGAGAACCTTATATGCGATGAAAATTAGACTGATACCTCTATAACTGGCGCAGATTGTTGCGTCTCCTTTCTTATGTATAGGGCAAAGTACGCTGAGATTCCAATCGTCGGGCATGCTTTCCGCTAGCCATAGTTTGCGCCTTATCAATTCATCGCCACAATTCAGCTGACAGGCCGTCAGCATCCGCTGCTTCATTGTTTTTGAGTCGTTGGATACTCGAACTCTTCATGGCTAGGTGGTGATATTTCCATTCCGTCATAGTTGATTGGTGGCACTGAACTGCGCTCTCCATGGGCGGCATTGGTGGAATCGTCGCCAGTAAGTAAATTGGAGAAGTGCCGTCTCCACAATCTCAGCACACACTGTGTATAATTATTCAGATCTCCATTTTCGGCTCTACAAGTGGATGCTCCGGGCTTGAAACCTTGGGTTAGACGCTAAACCTGTTGATAGAATTTTCGTGCATCCTCTTGCCCTGGTATACCTCTAGTTCCTTACGCTCACGCTTTACCTGCTCTCTTTTCGTGCGTCTGAAAAGGCGCCTCTCTTCCTTCCTCTTTTCACGGTAGTTTTCTCGCACGGCTCGCGTTGCAGCTGACTGCAGCGTTTTTCTATATGCGACGTTTTTTACTGCTATCGCGATGCGACAGTCCTGATCGTACCATTAGTTCCGAGGTTCCGGGCGCCGGAAACCAATGACTTCTTCAGCGGCAGCGCGCATGGAGTGGGATATATGCGCCCAAAGTCTGCCGGCGTCGTCGGGTCCAGAGGTTGAGCTTAACCGAGAGCTCAGCGGAGTAGGCCTCGGCAGTCTGTTGTAATTGCAGCTTAGCGACATCTAGCTTTATGCATAATCGCATGCGGATCTTGGCTGCAACAAGATAGTGGTCGGAGTCAATGTTAAACCCCCCGAAATGTACGCACATCTAGAACACTAGAGGCATGCCTTCCGTCGATTACAACATGATCAATTTGGTTTCGCGTTTTTTGATCCGGGGACAGCCAGGTGGCCTTGTGGATGTCAAGGTGTTTAAATCTGGTGCTACTAACCACCATGTTTCGCGCCACGGCGAAGTTGATCAGTCTTAGACCGTTGTTCGTGGAGGTCTCATGAAGACTGAACTGACCGATAGTGGGGCCAAAGATGCCTCTCTTCCGACTTCGCCGAGGACTTTTTTAACGTCATGGACCGGAAGGTGGTCGTATACGTCCTCAAGACTAGCGTAGAAAGCGTCCTCGACGGCTTCGTCCTTTTCTTTCTTCGGGGCGTGCGCGCAAATAAGGCTGATGAAGAAAAATTTTGCCTTGATGCGGATCGTGGCCAATCTTTCGTTCACAGGTGTGAACCGGGAAACAAGGTGGCGTAGTTTCCGGCTAACGACGAATCCACATCCGAATTCGCGCCTTACCGTATGGCAGCTGTAGTAGATATCGCAGTGCGCTTGTTTAGAGCAGCCTTTCCCTTTCTATCCTCAACATTAATCAATAAAGCATATGAAATAAACCGGAGAGTTGTAAATAAATGAGAACTTTTAAGAGTCTGAAGAGAAGGTATAAATATGTTGTTACGAAAATGACTTCGCCTAAAAATATACCTAGTGGTTGGTGTCAATGCTACAAGAAAGTTGTATGTTAAATGTTGCCAGGATCACCTTGTTAACAGAAGGATGTAATAGAATTTAGTATAGTCTATATTTATTTATAGAATAGTAGAATAAACTCGTGTGGAACATAAGTGACTTATTTGTTTGTGTTGAATCAATTAGTGTAAAGTGCTATAATTCGTTTGAAATAAAGACTGTATAGTCTCAAACGTTTTTAAAAGGTAAAAACGTTACATTTGGTGTCAGAAGTAGGATTGCGTATATAAAATAAAAAAAGAAAGATAAAAAGAAAAAAAATAAATAATAATTGAGAGAAAAATAAAGTTCCAAGAACTGAAAATGGACCGGCTCAAACATGAATTAAATAAATTGGAATTGTCAACAACCGGTAAGAAACAGACAAACAAGACCGAAAATCGTCTGTTAGAGGATTTTGAGCTGCGCGGCATTAACTCTGATAGTTATGAATTTGATGATGAGGAAGAGCGTAATATGAGTGCCCATTCAACCAAAATCAGTAGGGACATTAATTCATTGCTTACCGCTATGTTGGGAAAAATGACTGTTGCACAAGAAACTTGTGAAGAGCTGATAACCAAAAGTTTTTCGCTGAGGTATGAGAAACTTCTAAAGCTGAACACCAAAAGCTTTTAGATGAGGACCGAGAAACTTCTACAACAGCAACCGAGAAGTTACAAGAAATATATTACACGGAAAGCGAGAGGGTACATGTAGTGGAGACAAGAATGTCGAACATCGAGCAATCTGTTGAACTAATAGAAGAGAAAATCAACAGTCTCCAGTGCCAACAACCGGAACGAGTGCGGATTGTACGAGAGGGTTCCAGCAGAATAAAGACGCCTGGCTTTAATGGCAGCACACCTCTGGCAGTCTTCAAAATTTAATTCAATACCGTGGCCAGTAGAAATTAATAGGACGATGAAGAGAAGGCTCTAGAATTAATTTTGGCCTTGAAAGGTGAAGCAGCAGAAATTCTAGAAACCATACCAACCAACTGCAGAAACAAGTACGACGACCTAATGATGGCACTACAGCGTAAATTCGGTGATGAGCACAAACTAGATCTCTATCGTATGGAGTTAAGGTGCCGAAGGCAAAAGGCTAATGAATCACTTTAAGCTTTTGCAATGGAAGTTGAGAGTTTGGTACAGCTTACTTACCCAGGGGAAAACCACCTACTTGTATATTATTTCAAGACCGAAGCCTTCGGCCAACTATCAACGGCGTTCGAGATCCGGATGTTAAGCTCGCGGTATGTACTACACAAAAGACGACCTTTGCGGATACCGTAGTGTTTGACAACGTACGCAATGTGGAAGTCGAGGCGGAACAAGAGAATATGGTCAACAAAATCGAGCAAAAGCAAAAGTCAAAGTTAAAATTTTTTTAACTGTGCAAACTGTGCAAAAGATCAAGGCCCGTCTTACCATATAGAAGTCATAAACGGGCGAAGTACCAGCAATCAACACAAACGTCCCCGTTAAACTAAAACGAGCTAGCGCTAAGGGGCAAGAGCTAGCTCCCACAAGCGAGGGCTCCACAATCTTCATATCAGTGATGCAGCAAAAGAACAGTAACCTCACAACGAGCGCGTACATTAAAGGCAGACAACACATCTTCACTATAGATACCGGAGCAATGCAGTCTATCATCAGACCTGATGTAGTAATGGGAAAGTGTGACACACTCAATAATATCAGATTGCGGACAGCTACTGGAGATCCTACCAACGTCTACAAAAAAATAGAGGTGAAGATGACTATAGCTAACATAGGTGTAAGTTATGTGTTTATTGTCGCCAATATTGTAGACGAGGTTATCATTGGTGCCGATTTCATGATAGTCAATGGCATCGATTTGAACATGGGACAACAACTGATGAGTTGGCGTAATATAGATATAACTATTGACGTGGGATACGACAATCAAATCTACGCCAGAAGATTAGTTGTAGTCGGACGACAGCAATTACTACCTAAGACTGAATCATTGATATGGGCGCGTATGGAGGGAGATTGTGAGGACAACCGCCTGTGGGTGATAGAATCAACAGAAATTAGGACGACTTATTATCAGCAAAAGCCCTCGTAAAAACTATCAAACAAGGAATAGTCCCAGTGAGAATGCTCAATCTAGCAGGCCAAGAAGAGATCATCTGTGAAAATTCCGGGCTAGGCCAATGTGCTCCAGTAGAAGCCGTTATAAATAGCAAAAAATTGCTGGAACCTAACAATATGTAATTCCAGCATTTTGCCAATATGGCGGCGCGAGCGGCAACAATACAAGGTAGCAAAGTTGAAATTCGGAAAAAACACTTCAAAATCTATAAAAGTACAAATTTTCAAAACTCCCGGAAAACTTTCCAGGTAATCGCGTTTTTTCCCCCAAATAACTATCTATGTATATGTGGTGCTGTATTGTATGCAAAAGTGTAATAAGGAGCCCAATTGTCTCATTCATAGTCATCAGTGAAAGAAAGAAGATAAGGTGTTTCATAAATATAACGCCACTGCGAAATTTCAAATACTTTTGTAACGGCCAGTTTTAACAATAGATAATGTTTTGCGAATTTGGTCATCTATGCACAACAACAATACGCTGAAAATCGTTTTCAAAATAGTTGCTTGCATACTATAAACCACCTTGTTCAAAAAGAAAGGTTCATTCATTGTCTATGACAAGGCTGCCAAATATCAGCGTCTCTCGTCGACATTTGGTAAAGTGACAGTGTTTTGTTTACAGCAACTTTTTTCGTGTCTTCGATTTTTACGATGGAAGAAAAAATTGAGAAACGAGTTTGTACTGCGTTTCAACTGCTCCGATACGCGTAAAATGTTGGTGAAATGTTACAGTGACTCTGCTCTATCGTATTATCTTGGAAGAAAACGTTGAAAAAAATCAAAGAAATGTTGGTCAAAAATCGCAAATTGACGATTAAAGAAATAGCAGAGGACTTCGGCCTTTCAATTGAATCCGTTCAGAACATTTTGAAGAATGAATTGGGCTTGAGACGTGTCGCTGCGAAGTTGGTATCGAAAGAACTCAATTTAATGCAAGAAAGAGACCGAGTTGTTATCGTGAAAGACATGCTGGAAATGGTCGAAAACGACGAATCATTCATCGAATCCATCATTACTAGTGATGACACATGGGTATACGAGTATGACAAGCAAGCCAGGCATTAGGCGAGTGAATCAGGCTCAATTTTTTCTTCCATCGTAAAAATCGAAGACACGAAAAAAGTTGATGTAAACAAAACACTGTCACTTTACAAAATGTCAACGAGAGACGCTGATATTTGGCTGCCTTATAATAGACACATGTGGCAACCTACTAAAAATTTTCGAATCGGACAGTTAAGCCCGGTTCACAGTGTGAATGAACCTTTCTTTTTGGACAAGGTGGTATATATTAGGGTGCATCGAAAAATGAACATCCAATTCTACCCCTAAATAATGAAATAGGACGGAAAGACAATGCAGAAAATATTTTTTTTTCTTTTTTTTAATGAATTCCTGGTTCCCCAAATAGCGGTTTTCTATGAAAATCGTGTGTTTTTGTACTGGAGCCCATCTAACGGTAAATTTTATTTATAAAAAATTCTATAGATATCGATTCACTATTAAAAACAACTTATCGATGCAAATTTTCAGAGAGATCAGACAACGTATAAGAGTGTCAGCATAGAAACAAAAAACCATTATTTAACCTATTTTCAACTAATTTTGTACTGGAGCCCATCTTACAGTACAATTTTTTACAAAAACCACCACAAATATTGATTAACCATTAAAAACAACTTATTCGTGCAGATTTTCAGATAGATCGAACTTCAGAAGTGTCAGCATAGAAATAAAAAAACCATTATTTACCATATTTTCGATTACTTTTGTACTGGAGCACATGATAAGGTACATTTTTTTATAAAAACCACCATAGGATCTCAATTAACCACTTAAAGTAACTTATGCATGCAAATTTTCCAAGAGATCAAACACGTACAGTGGTTTCAGCATAAAAATGAAAAAAACCATTATTTCAGGGGCGGATCCAGAGAAGAATTTTGGGGGGGAAAATTTTTTAATAATTTTCACATAGATATATTTTTTTAAAACTTTTATTTGAAGTAAAATAATGCATATTTTCTATTATTTTTAACATCAATTTAGATATGATTTAATTCAAATTTAAAAATAATTATAACTTATTAATTATTTGTAAAAATTTATAGTAAAATTCTATGTTTACCAATTTTGGAAAATCTTTCGACTACATCCTCTGGATTCAAAACTATGTCGTAGTGAATATGAAGCAACGCTAAACCAACTAATCTTTTTTCAAGCATTGTAGTTCGGAGCCAGGTTTTGATGCATCGTAATGATGAAAAAGAACGTTCAGCGCTTGAATTGGTCACTGGTAATGTGCAGACAATTTGGATTAGCTTCTGTATTGTTGGATAAATGTCCTTATCACAGCATTGGAGAGCTTCAAAAGCAGAACCAGGTAGTTTACCAGCACCAGATAATATTAGATCCTTCCATTTTTGTTGCCAATGACAAAGCTCACCTTTTAATCTCAAAACCAGCATTTCTCTTTTTTCTCCGAGCAAGTTAGCAAATCTTCCAATAATATCTTCTATTAATTGTTTCAATTGACCAGCATCTACACTTATTATTATCTCAGGAAGCAGTGATGTTAATTTGAAAACATCCATTACCACTGGAGGGAACCGTGTTTTGAGATCCTCAATAATATTATCAAGAAGAGGCACATAAACTGAAACCCTGTAGTAAGCTTTTACATCACCTGTAGCGTAGTTCTCACGATGTTTTTGTCGACCACAAGTTATAGGTTTTTTTATTTCTATGTTTAACTTATTTGCCATTTGTGTTCTTTGCCATCTTCAAATAGGTGATCAAAATACTCATCAGCTTCTTTCCTTCGAGTCATTAAGGTTGCTATCAGAGTAGATACTAAATCAGAAGCTTTTGCTAAGTCAATGTCTTGTTTTTGAAGAATAACGCTCAGGGAATGTGAAAGCGATAAGATGTCTCCAAGACAGAAAATTCCTAAAATAAATTCACTACTACATATAGCAGCATTAAGAACTGATGCTTTTCCTGCGGTCTCCTTGTTCTTCCACATGCTTATTTGTGTTAGTGCCTCAACAATTTCTGGTAGGCTTGATATAAATTGAAAAACTGAATCGTGTCGCTCAACCCATCGTGTTTCACAAAGTTGAACAAGTTTTTTGCCAAGAAACTGATCTAAAACAGTATTACGCTTAGGCCTTGAAGATTTGAAAAAACGTGTTACCTCTCTTATATAACTTGATGTTTTTTCAATTTAAGATACTTTTAGTGATTTTGAAATGCTGTTATTGAGTTTATGAGAAAAGCAAGGCGTCATAACAGCACTGATGGCTTCAGATTGAACTTCTTTCACCGCTCCATGGTCTGCTAGCATAACAGCACAACCATCAGTGCCAATACCCACACAGTTCTCCAATTTCAGCTGCATTTCTTTCATTTCTTTTAAAACTAGTTGCCCTATGGATACTCCAGTCAATGAAACTTCTTTGTTGGCGGTCTCTTGTTCATTATCTTCAATATCTTGACAGCTCAATTCACCAAAAGCATCAATGAATGTTACAAAATGTTCTTTTATTAAGGGCCCGTCTGGTAAATAGTCAACATATCAAAGAACAAAACTCATTTGAGCCTTGCCGGATAAATCTGGAGTTTCGTCGAAAATTACTGAATAAAAACCAGCATCAAAAACTTTTTTTAAAATTTTATTTAAAATTTCGACCCTGCAGCAGTCAATGAGATTGTCTTGAGTAGTCTTGCTTACATATGATGCCCTTGATGATGACGATTGCAGATGATTTTCAAGTACTTTGTCCCCCGCATCGACTCTATATCTTATCAATGCTCGAAAGTTCCCTTCATTTTTTGTTGTAAGGCTATTTTTTATTGGGCCATCGTCACGATGACCACGGAGTGGGATATTTTGCCTACCAAGGAAAATTATTGTTTTTGCTATTTGAATGAGAACTTCCCTATTAGCTTTTATTTGCGATTTGAGATTGTTGTCAACAAGACTTCTAATTTGTAAATTTGGATTATGGTACGTATTTATAAAGTCTTTCCCTGAAGTGATAGCATTTTTATGATATAAATGTCTGGAGTGAGATTCTAAGTCACCCTTTTCTCCTGTCAAATCTTTGAAATTTGTAAGCGGCTCTGTTACAAGAGCTTTTAATAAAACGGTTTTTTGAAAGCCGCCTTTATTACGAATTGTGAACCACGCACAAAAAAGTCCCTTTGCGACGTGCGACAAAACAAGCCAATCCTTATAAGCATCTAAGTGCTTGGTGCTTACATAATGTTTAATTTCTTTACCAGCTACTTTTCTAGTAGAAAATGGAAAATTGTAGTGCTGCGGAGGAGTCCACGGGCTTTCCAATAATAAAATTTTTGTGCTGTCATCAATTGCTTTGCCAATATAAGTTCCAACATCGTTGCTCATGGTCTGGATCTCTGAAGGCATCGATTGGCGCTCAACCGTTTTGCTACATTCCCCGTCAAAAATCGCATTGAAATCAGTAGATGGAATTTCTTCATCTTGCTTTTTATTCAATGGCTTCAGAAATGACATTAAACTTTGTTGTCGGGCCTTAAAAATTTTATTTTGCTTAATAACAATTGTGCTAACTAGTTGAATATATTTACCATGACAAGTTATTCAATTGAAATATAAATAAAAGGCGAAATAAAATTATATTTTCTTCAGAAAGAAAACGCAAGATTTTTTCCAATCAGATGCAAGTGTTTAAATAATTTAACGAAAGTAGTACGTCTAGTTGGAACATTTTTTTTTATGTTCTCGTTGAGCTTTTAAATAAAACAAACTGTTATAATCATTAAACAAGGTAATAGCAAGCTTGACAGATCTCTATTGGGCCCAACAACCAAACTTGTCATTTCCATACAATGTATGTGAAAATTTTTGACGTTGCTCTCTGTGTTCTTATTATTTGCTGTCCTTTCGTTAGCCCTCAGCATATGGCACTAATTGGTTAGGTTGCTGTACAAACTTAATTTGCTGGATTTATGCAATTTATAACAGAATTCTTGCGTTGAGTGACAGTGTTACAGAATTTATATTTTATCGTTCAGTTGGACGAAATAGCAATATTATTTTAATGTTTGAAGACGAAAGAGTAAAGAGGACAATAATGATTCAACTTAAGCCAGAACCACAGTCAGCAAGCTAAAAACACAACTAGCAATTCTAAAGGCTATTGCGCACGGGTAGATTAAGCCTTAAACGTACCATTTGATTTTGCTTTATCTTGGTTACACATGCATATTTCAGTTTTTTGATGAAATTTATGAGATTTGGGGGGGGGGGAATGTCCCCCTTTTTCTCCCCCCCGTGGATCCTCGCCTGATTATTTGCAATATTTTTGGCTACTTTTGTACTGGAGCCTGTAAGGAATAATTTTCTACTAATTTTATCTCTTGCATGATCATGTCTAATTCGAACTCACATTCTTTCCAGATTACGACTGGGTCAGCTCAGTGCCACCGGCATAGCCATTGACTGGCAGCACAGAAAATGTTCGTATGAACTCACTAAAATTTAATTTAGTAGTTGACATCCAACTTATAGGCAGGGGTTTGCACCTGTCTATATGTATATCATACACAATTATATATTTATACCACATACGGTCTATGTACCGTGTAAATATTTTGCATGAAATTAAAATAATTTATAAGAGAATGAATAATAAAAGGTAATGAAATTAAAAATAAACAAATATCTCAAATGTTTTATTTGATTTTAAGTTGGAGGATTCGGCTCCAGGTTAGCTAAGATATAGTAGGTTTAAGTAAGTTCAGTTATAGGTACCGGTAAGGGTTTAGGTGAGGGCGAAGTTCCTTAAACAAATATATTTAGGTACTCGCTGTAATTCAACCAATTTGTATTGTACGTTTATAATAAGTAATTTTGGACTTTACCTTATAAGTTCTTAGATTTAGTGGTTATAAGTGACTCACAGAATGATAACGCAATGAATAATGTGAACAAGTGCGTCTAAGTGGCCTGGGTCTAGGTAGAGATTCGCATCTACCAACTAGACTTTAGTATAAAACACAGGCTAGCTAGGGTAATACACGGTAAAACTGGTGACAGGGCTTAACAGATCCAGTCTTGCCATAGATAGACTAGAACCGACGACCAGGTGGCTGATATCAACGTAGAAGACTTCCTCGTAAACTGCTTAAATAGTGAAAGTCGCGGCATGTTTGGTTACCGGGGCATAACCAGATCCAAACTAACCACCGACACTGCCCCGCGAGGCTAGTCAGTAGAGTTAAGTAGTAGTTTCCAGAGGGTTGATGACAGGGACTAACCCAGACTCAGCCGAATAGCTAACTAGCATCGCCAGTGAATAAGCCGTGCACGACAGGTGACTGAGCCGGTGACCGGGATAAACCAGAGCCGACCCAGTCATCTCAGATAGCCACGGTGGTTATGAAGTTTTTATAATTTTAATATAAGAATCCGACAAAGCGTTCTAGCATACGAGCTAGCCGCAGAAGCAAGAGTAAATACGGTATTACTCACGTGAGAAAGCACGCCGGTGAAGAGGCGATAGTGATCCAAGTGGTAAAGAAAACAACGATCATAAATTTAGATCTCCATCGGTGCATAATCTAGTCGTGGCTGGAAAGCAATAACAGTGGTAAAAATTTAGATTTTAAGTTATCAAGCATCCAAATCTTGACGCCGGCTCACAAAATTAATCAGGCATGCAAATGAACAATAATCTGAAAGAGATTATTCTTCGTTCGCAGTGACCGCATGATTAAATAGCCACCTAAATTTAGGAAAATAAGAATATTAATAATAAATAATAATAATCTTGAATTGCACACCTTGATATACTTTTCCTCATAATTTAATAAATCGTTTTCAGCTAGCAAGGCAAGTACCTTTAATTTTTTTTTTTTGTAAACTATTTACAGCCTTGAAGAACTTGTAAGCGGAGAAGAGTTGGTCAGAATCACTGATCCTTACATCCTTTTCTGAGCGTAGAGGGAAAGGAAAATAATAACAAATAAAATTCAGAGAAAACAAATCCAAAAAAAAAAACCGATAATTATAATTTGAAACAACAATAACCAACTAAGACTAAAAAGATATCACCAGGCGGCAACATGGCCAAGACGTTCTGGATTTATTCTTTGCGCAAAGACGATTTGCTTATTTATGCCGAGGAATTCGGGTTCAGTGCAGAGGGAACCGTAGAAGAATTACGGAAACGTTTTACCACGACCGTATTAGAACTGGAAGGCGACACACCCCTACAAAAACGGCTGGCTGAATTAGAAGTAAAGCATGCCGAAAAACGCCCTGTGTCACCACGACCATCAGTGTTGCTCCAACCACCTGACATACCCCCCCTCACTGAGACCAGCATACCAGGTACCGGGGCCGAAGTCAAAACCCAGGAAGTAAGACCTGCGACGCTACCGACACCAACCACGCCGACATCAACCCTCATGACAACAAGAGAAGACACCATGGCCCAGCTACCAACATCAGATAGATACATTGACTGGGGTAGGTCTCGTGAATTGTCAGTGTATGGTAGTGTCGCCGATAGAGTGAGACGATGGACGGTGAGGTTCGATGGCAGCCAAGATCCGTTAAATTTCATTGAACGTGTGAGGAGTTGGCGGACGGCTATGACCTGAAACGTGAACACCTTCCCCGAGTAATGCCGGAACTGCTGCAAGAGAAAGCCCTCATCTGGTGGCGGGTCACTAAAACCAACAACGATTCCTGGGACGAATTTCGAACAAACTTCCTGAAATATTTCCTTCCCCCCCCCCCCCCCCGATTTTTTGAACGACTCGAGGACCAAGTCCGAGTACGAGTACAACAACAACACGAGTGTTTTAAATATTTCAGTCTCGAACTCCTCGAACTGATGAGACACACAAGTTTCACGCCAATTCAGAAACTAGAACGCATATTTAGAAATTACCATCATGACTACCAGCTGTATATCCGGCGGAAGGATTTCACCAAATTCGAGAAATTACTCGTTATGGCCGAGGATTTTGAAATGATGGGAGCAGAAAGCCAATGTCCGAATATGCCCGCGAGGATCGGGAGTGCACTACCCTACAACAATGACACACTAACAACACCGCAACGAAATATGCTGACTCTATATCCCGAGGACAACAGTGAGGAGGCTCCAGCCAAGTATCAATGGCGCTCACCCAGATACCAGTCCAAATCCGCATGCCGGATATGTGGCCAAGAAGGGCACCTATATCGAGACTGTGGAAACAAGAGCCTGATATTTGGTCAACATGGTGACCAAGTAGATGGAGATCCCACGAGCAGTAAAAACCAAGCCCGAAACGTAAGCAAGTCCGCTCTCAGTGGAGGGGAGGGCACGGCCAATCCACCACCACCCCCAGGAAAGTAAAAACTTTGCAGTCTGATGGACGTCGCATCTCCGCCCAGATCCAAGTTGGACCATATACTCTGGATGTGACAATTGATACAGGAGCCACCCGAAGTTTCGTGAGTAGGATGCTGGCAGCTAAAGTTCGAACACCCTCAAACCGTAGATCCATAGCCACTAACGTACGCATGGCTGATGGTTCGGTGAGATCCGTAAACGAGAGCCTATTAGTCAACGTCACTCTAGGACCAATCTCACTCGATATAGCGCTCATTATCCTCCCAGGCGTCATGGACGATCTTTTACTGGGAATGGACTTTTTACTGAAGGCTGAGGCGACATTTAGCTGTGGGGGCCATACCATCAGATTACAACCAACAAACCTTGACATGAATAAAGAACCCGCCTGTATTACTTTTACCGAGGAACCTGCATCCAACGCTTCACCAGGCGATAGTTTCTTCAGACGGAACTCGAGAAATTTCCAGAACCACAGGGCCCGGCCAGGGTAACACCCCACAAAATCGTCATGCTGGACGACCGACCACTGAAACAGCGGTATTTCCCGAGAAGTCAGGCGATGCAGGAAATTATTAACAAGGAAGTCGATGGACTCCTGGAGAAGGGATATATCCAACCCTCACAAGTCCCCATAGTGCTAGTGCGGAAGACTGGTACGTGGAGACTCTGCGTCGATTATCGACAATTCAATTCGAAATCTACACACGACGCCTACACACAACCCCGCATTCAACACATTTTAGATCGGCTACGGAACGCGAGATTTATAAGCAGTCTCGACTTAAAAAACGAATATTAGCAAATCCCAATGGACCCAGCGAGCAAGCAGTATACCACTTTTACAGTCCCGGGCCGTGGTTTGTTCCAGTGGCGAGTGATGCCATTCGGCCTACACTCAGCGCCGGCCACCTTCCAGCGGGCGTTAGATAAGATAATCGGCCCCGATCTAGAACTGTCCGCATTCGCTTACCTGGACGATATAATCATCACCGGCAGTACCAGGGAAGAGCACCTACAAAACTTGAAAGAAGTTTTTTGACGATTACGTGAGGCCAATTTTAAATTGAATGTGGAAAAATGTGAATTCTTCAGGGCAGAGACCAAGTACCTCGGACACGTCGTGAGTGGTGACGGTATTCATACCGACCCAGACAAAGTGGTAGCGATTAAGATGCTTGCACCTCCGACTAACCTCAAAGAACTCAGAAGCTACCTAGGGGTAGCCTCGTGGTACCGACGATTGGTACCAGACTTTGCGGCGATTTCCCACCCAATGACGCTGCTGTTGAAGAAAGGGAAGCACTGGCGCTGGGACCCAGAACAACAGACCGCCTTTGAAACTCTGAAAACCAAACTCACCGAGGCTCCGGTCCTAGCATGCTCCGACTTCAATAAGACGTTCGTCCTAAAAACCGACGCTAGTGACTACGGGTTAGGAGCCGTGCTGACTCAGGAAGTTGACGGTGCAGAACGAGTAATCGCATACGCCAGCAGGCATTTGATTCAAGCCGAAAGGAACTACAGCCCGACCGAATAAGAGCGCCTTGCCATAGTCTGGGGTATCCGTAAGATGCGTTGCTACCTCGAAGGGTACAAATTCGTTGTAATCACCGATCACCTCTCTTTAAAGTGGTTGACTTCCATTGAAATCCCCTCCGGACGCATAGCGCGGTGGGCTTTAGAACTTCAACAATACAATTTCGAAGTGCAGTATCGGCGAGAAAGGTTGAACGTGGTGGTAGACGCCTTGTCACGTCACCCGCTAGAACAACTAGGGAGAATGGTCGACAAAATAACCGAAATACCGCCGTGCCAATGGCTAGAAAGACGAAAGTGCAGAGTAATCCTGAGTAATTACCGACCTATACCGACATATTCCGAATCAGGTCGGCGACGAGGACACCGCCCCGTGAAAGTTATGTGTCCCCATCCAGTTGCGCCAGAGGGTCCTCAAGGAAAACCATGACCAGCCTAGTGCTGGCCACCTGGGCGTGCGGAAAACCATCGCACGCATAGCTAACCGATATAATTGGCCCGGCTTCTTCAGGGACGTCAGTCGCTATGTCAGGCGGTGCGAACTCTAACAGAGGTATAAGAAAAACCAACAAGCGCCAGCCGGTTAGATGCTCTCGCGAATAGCCGACGAACCTTGGGCTGTCGTCTGTGCAGACTTTATTGGCCCACTCCCGTGCTCTAAACACGGAAACACGACTATACTGGTTCTTTACGATAAGTTCAGTAAGTGGACCGAAATCATACCTATGCGAAAACCACCAGCGACAGTCCAAAGAAAGGTTTTCGCGAACGCATCCTGTCACGATATGGCGTATCCAAGGTATTGATATCGGACAATGGTACGCAGTTCACGAGCCGCTCCTTGAAGAAATTTATGCAGGAAATGGGAATTCGACAAGAATTTACCAACAAAACGTTGAAGACCATGGTCGCACAATTTTGCCGGGAGCAGCACAAAACTTGGGACGAACAACTACCGGAATTGTCGCTAGCATTGAACAGCAGCAAATCGGACGTCACGGGATACAGCCCGGCATTTTTACCTCAAGGCCGCAAACCCAGGTTCCCAGGGTCTTTGTTTGACGAGCAGACGATCGGTACTGGCAGGGAAGTACAGTCACCATCCGCTCGAGCCGCTCACTTGCAGGAAATTTTCAAACTTGTACGCCGCAAACTTAGTTAGGCCACGCGCGATCAAGCGCGGCACTATAACTTGAGGTGGCGGGACTGGAAACCGAATGTGGGCCATCAACAGTTTTGCAGCAAAACTTGCGCCAAAGTTCGAGGGTCCCTATATCATCGTGGGCTACGTCTCACCCGTCATCATACAAATTCGAAAAGAGGGTGAAACACGCATCCACAATGCCCACGTAAGTGAACTGAAAAGATTTAACGAAGAATCTGATCCCATGACATAACTAATAATTTTCAATATTATAGAAAGCGGCTATATCCGAATCCAACAACTGTCAAATCGTGGCAGCACCCACGTTAAAAGACTGTGAGGTCGTGGCAGCACCCACGTTAAAAGACTGCGGGTGCGTGACAATATCCACATTAAAACACTGTGCAGCGGCGACATCCGGCTTCAACAACTGTCCAAACCCGGTGACAACCAACGTATAGGTCGAGCCCAAAACCACTGGTTTGTATCTAGTTCAAGTAGCGGCCATCGCAAGATTTGCGCAAAGCCACCAGCTAGAGTATAGGATAAGCACATTTATTTTTAATTTTCCTGGCAGCATCCATGGTAAGAAAACTCCACAATTGCGGCTGCAACCGCCGAAACAACTGCCACATGGACCATCAAGGGGTAAAACGTCACGCCACAGAAGGTTTGAAGAATTAGAGTACCCGTGATTCCATACAAGGAGTTGGCAGCAATCCCACGATTCGACCATACGCCAACTTAACACAGCGAACATGGAAAACCATGTTGAACGCACAAGACATAGTGGAAAGAATACACTAAAATATACAAGCGTACTGTCATTCACAAACGGCAAAGTTGAGGTTAGTGTGAACCATCCCATCATCCAGCAAAATAATTTTACTGTTCATGTTGGTATGGTAACACTTTTGAAAATTCAAACTAACCATCGATAACTACATAGTGAACAACAAGTACGCAAAAACGAAAGTCAGCCCCAAGTTTAAATTTAAGAAGTTCGAAGTTTTCCTCAAAAGGAAAGAAGAGTACACGAGAAATGTTTACGACCGCGTGATGCAGAACATCATGGAAATTGATGACTTAGACGAAGAAACACAGGAGCAGTTAGTTGGACATTGCGAACATCATCAGCGTGCAGTGATCGCCTCATCGACTCATGCGGCACCAAGAGCGGAACCAGACAGACACCTCGCCCACAATGCACCAGAGTTAAGTATCGTTAAATACCCACAGGGTCCTGGTGGTATTACCGTGAGATTGTGCGACTACATGTGCCTTGAAGATGGTTTGTTTTTCAACGACATAGTCATCGACTACTACTTGAAATGGTTGTACGAGCAGAGTGCACACACACAGACCGAAATCCACATCTTCAGCACCCATTTCTTCTCACTATTGGCCAGACCGTCGACCCAGATTACACCAACGGAGCGACGACAGCGAATACAACGGTGGATCAAAAAGTTACACGTAATACACAAGGCGTACATAGTGGTGCTTATCAATGAGAGTTATCACGGGTATGTCG
This sequence comes from Coremacera marginata, assembly GCA_914767935.1. Lineage (NCBI taxonomy): Eukaryota > Metazoa > Arthropoda > Insecta > Diptera > Sciomyzidae > Coremacera > Coremacera marginata. The sequence goes on from OU612045.1 coordinate 113,694,287, forward strand.
CCATCGCATGCTTCAAACGAAAACCCAGCCGGTCGACACAACGTGGAAGCATCTGGATCTTCGATTCATACGCCAACGCATCTAGAGCACACGCGGGGTCCATCGTAAGAAAATACCTGCAAGAAGAGTGGTAGGCGGCCTATCCTGAAATCTCACCATCAGACTGGGATCAGAACAACATTGCCTGCTACAAAGTGGCCGTACCACAGCAACTCAACAGTAGCAACTGTGTACCATTCATGATACATATGATACAGCTATTTCTGCAGGACCCCACACGCGATTTCAGCCTCCTACAGGCGGGTGAAATTGGTGGAACTATTACACAGCCAGGCCAGCTCAGAGGTACGAGCCCTTTTACCACGGTTATATTTACCGGAGCGCGAGATCGAGGAACTGCCGCCACAAAAGGCTCCACAGTCGACGCCCTCAGACAAGTGTCAACGTCGACAAGCAACCCCGCGCCTGCGGAGGATCGACAGCATTAGCAGCGACTCCAGCAGCTCTTCAGGTAACTCTGCCAGTAGTACTACAACAACTAGCGACACCGCAAGTCGCAGCAGCTACACTAGCTGCAGTAGCAGTGACGCCGACCACAACGCAACCGCTAGCAGAGAAGTCAATCCAAGCAGCGCTGCATATGAGAGTGAAGTTCCACAGGCAGCTAGCGCTGACATGATGCTACACGATGAGGATGCACCAATGTCCGACTACCAAACGCATTGGCAGAATGAAACAACGTGATGCCACAACATGAGGACGCACCAATGTCCGACCACCAACCGCCACCTCCGACGCCCGGGAAGTAGCCCAACCACCAGTCTTCTGCGAGGATGGAGTAGCCCAGCCCTTTCGTCACCAGGCAGTGTACTTGATGTAGGCTTGCGCATTTTAGTTCACTAAAAAGATCGCTCTTTTTAGTTCAGTTGAGTTTACTGAACTAGTTCGTTCATATAGTTTTTTTAGTTCATTTAGTTCGTTTGCGCTTTTAATTCGTTTCGTGCACTCGTTCATTTTGTTAGTTCGTTAGGTCATTTAGTTCAATAGGTCTTTTAGTTCGTTGGTTGTTTTAGATCGTTAGGTGTGTTCGCTCGTTATATCTTTTAGTTCTTTAGGTCTTTTCGTTCGTTTTGTTAACTCGTTTAGTATCAGGTCTATGAAATGAAACGAACTATATGAACAAATCAATCATTAACTGTGGACATAGAAGAAATTCTGTATAGACAAAATTAAAACAAAAATATTTTTGCGGATATTAAAAAATGAGGCTTTTTATTTAATTTAATTAATATTTTAGGCATGAATTTTAAAACTTTAGTTGAATCAACTCATACTTCTGGTATAGTTCAACTAAAATTAAATTAATATTTTTAAGTTTCTTAATATAATATATTATAAATATTACATTTACTATAATTATTTTGTATAAAAATATTAATTTTATACATTATATTTAAGGAATTATTATCCATTTAAAAACTGAAACTAAATTAAATTCATAGTCTTTCTGTTTTAAGGTTAAAATAAAAATATAAATTTATATAAATGTATATATATACATACATATATTTATAGTTTTTATAAAATTGAAGTGAAATTAAATTTTTACTAAACATTTAGTAATATTTTAAAAGAAATAAATTATAGTAATTGTATTTTGCTTACATCAAATACTTATTTTAACTTCAATATTATTATTTGAATTTTTATGACTATTGTCATATTTAGAGCAACTCTTACAACTATATACACATTTTATTACAAGATTATTGTAATTATTTCAAAAGAAAAAAAAGTAAAATAAATCAATAAAACAAATAAACTTAAGCTTTTGAATTCATGTGTTTGCTGTTTTGTCATTTAAATTAAGTTTATATATTAAATTCAGTACTTCATAATTAAAAAAATAAAAAAAAAAATATATAAAATAAAAAAGTGAAATTAAAATTTTGAATTCATGTTTTGTGTTGTTCTGCAATTAAAATTAAGTATATATATTAAATTCAGTGTTTAATAATTTTTAAAATAGAAATTAATCCTTTTGAATTCAGACTTATACTATACAGGGTGTCCCGCAATTGAGTGCAACTATTTACGGAGCTGAAAGGTTATGTCGAGCTGAGCAAAAAATCGTATGAGAGAGGGGGGTCTATTTTCGCATTCTTAGGAGCTACAGGGCTAATTAATAATTCATGACTTTGGTTTACGTTATTGTTTCTAGCAGAAAACTAACTTACATAAAACTTAGTTTGATAGCTCATTATAAATCCAATAAAATCACCATTCTAACGGCATATCAACAACTTAACCGTTACCGAGCAGTGATGATGTGAAAATGAAATCAATCGGTTGAAACTACCAAATTTCAACTTTTAAGTGCATATTTCTCAGAATTTTGCGTAATAAATGAAATTTTTTTTAAGATCAATTTTGTAATTTATTCAATTTTCTTTTCAATGACACCAAAAACATAAACATATCTTTAAAAACAAAAAAGTTGGATGTACTAAAAAAATAATACTGTTTTTAATTTCACCAATATATTTCACCATAATTTTATTTAAAACCAAAACCGGTGCGACGCAATAACAATGAGTGTTACTTAATATTATTGAACAGTTGAATTGAATTTATTTAACGAAATCTTAACGGTCGTGCAATTGAAAAAACAAAGTTTCCATTACCAGAGCTGTAACTCATTAAATAGCTTACTACCTACCTCGTACAAGTCATCAACAAATTTTGCAGAAGAAACACTTCCTTTGCATTTTAAATTTTTTAATATGAAGTTTAATGTATTTAGAACATATTTCAACTAACAAATCACAAATAACAAGTACTGATAATCATATGTTTGTATTGAAGACAATGTAAAATAATGATAAAAACTATCAAAGTTGCAGCCCTCAAATTCACCATTTCAATAAAGAATCAAAGACGCAAATTGTATCAGCACGGACTCAAACCATTCTTGAATATGTTTTCTTCTCGTTCATTTCGATCTAACTCGCTACAAAATCGATTGAACTAAAAGAACGAGAATCAACGAACTAGTTCACATAGTTCAAAAGAGCGAATAGTTCAATTGAACTAGTTCGTTCGTGAACTACCCAAGCCTAACTTGATAAACTAATTGAGCTTGACGTCGACTAGCATCGGGGACTATCCATCCACCGGAGTCACTCACTGAAGAGACGCCACTAGCTCCGACCGACGCCCAGCTAAAGGCAGCAGTGGGTAAACGATATTCTCGCAATATTCTCTGATTCTTCACAAACATAAATTCGCAACGCTACCGGGTCATCATCACGCAGAGCGGCACCATCACCGCCTATTTTCACCCCCCGAAGTAAGGAATAAATTTTCTACTAATTTTATCTCTTACATGTTCATGTCTAATTCGTACTCACATTTTTTCCAGATTAGCTCAATGCCAACAGGCATAGCCATTGACCGGCAGCACGGAAAATGTTCGTATGAACTCACTAAAATTTAATTTAGTAACTGACATCCAACATATAGGCAGGCGTTTGCAGCTGTCTATATGTATATCATACTACTTGTATGTAATAGTATAAAATTTGTAAATATTTTGTATGAAATTAAAATAATTTATAAGAGAATAATTTATAAGAATATGAATAATAGGTAATGAAATTAAAAATAATAAACAAATATCTCAAATGTTTTATTTGATTTCAAGTTGGAGGATTCGGCTAGGTATAAGGTTAGCTAAGGTTTAGTAGGTTTAAGTAAGTTCAGTTATAGGCAGTTATAGGTACCGGTAAGGGTTTAGGTGAGGTCGGAGTTCCTTACACAAATATATTCAGGTACTCGCTGTAATTCTTCACCAACATTTTCGGGTGGATGTTCTTTTGACAAAACTATTACTGTTATATTTTTTTTTCACAGATCTGGAAGAGAAGAGCGACAACATCAGCCAAGCAGTGACAGCACTGTCAACAGAGACAGCGACCGCAGCATTGGTAGTTAACAACAAACGACCAGAAATAAGGTAACACCTAAATACGTAGCAAGAAAGAGGAAGAAACCGTATTGTCTACATTAAATTTGTATTGTAGGTTTATAAGTGATTTTGGCCTTTACCTTATAAGTTCAACTTAGTGGTTGTAAGTGACTCACAGAACGATAACGCAATGAATAACGTGAACAAGTGCGGCCTGGGTCTAGGTAGAGAATCGCAAGAAGGGGGGATCTACCAACTAGACGTTAGTATAAAACGCAGGCTAGCTAGGGTAATACACGGTAAAACTGGTGACAGGGCTTAACCAGATCCAGTCTTGCCATATATAGAGTAGAACCGACGACCAGGTTAAAAAAAAGATACAGTTAGAGGGCGTCAGATTAGGAACCTTCAGTTGTGTGTTGGGTGGTTATACAAGAGAGAGTTAGGGTTGACCAGGACTCAGAACGCACGGGTGAAATTTAAATCATAAATAGTTACCGAAAAAGCCGTTCTGTGGGCAAAGAAAATCTTGAAATTAAATAGACAATAAACAAGAATTTAGTCGTTGGGAATTTCGTATAGGCGAGTTTTCCATTGTTTTTATAGTATATAAAGATACTTCTATTGTTTAATAAAATATTGTAATTTAGAGACCTTCTGACTTTGATTTGGTGTTAGCAGTAGTAGAGAGATTCATAAATTTTTGCACCGAACCCTGGTCCGACGAGCGCACCCTCGGCCGGAAATTTGGTTCGTTACAAGCCCATCTTAAGGTGCACTGTTTAAAAAAAAAACCCCATAGATTTCAATTAACCACTTAAAATAACTTATGCATGCAAATTTTTCATTTTTTTCATTTAATGAGGGTTCAGTTTAACTTAAGTTCCTGATCTGCCTGTTATAAAATTTCACAAGTACCTGATCTGTCTATGTTCGAAGCAGCATAAATTATTGTTTGCTTTTGCAAAAAAAAAAATATGAAAGCAAATTTTTAGAGATTTCAAGCCAGGAAGCTTTTTGGTTTTCCGATTTCTTGACAACTTTTGCACCGAAGCTAACTTAGAACTACAAATACACTAGAAGTGTATCGATATATATCGATAATTTCATATGAGACGAGGCTAGAAAAGTTTTTCAAAGATAACCATTGTTTTGATGTTTGGCCGCGAACCTTATTTGATGCCAATTTTATTCGACGCAAGATATTTGCTTTAGTTGGCAATTTTTCGTTGTTTAAAATACTCGGCTTGCCCAGAATAAAAAAATCTTCCTCACAGAGAACAGTTTCAACCGCCGTTGCTATTGTTCCACTAGATGCCGAAGCCATTGATTCATTAATTTCAGTGTTAATAATTTCTATTTCATTTCTCGCCATGGATTTTTTAATTTTCTTAACACACCCGCACACAAATGAATATGACACTTTACTTTTTTAGTGTTATCTTATAAAAAAACTCGCGAAAGTTTTCCTTGTTTTTCAATTTGTTTCTGTGAATGTATAAAGAACGTATTCTCACAAGAGACAGTTCTAATAAATTAATAATAAGAATGCCAAAACAAAACTATTTTATTAAAAAAATAAATTTTTTAAAGATATAAAAGTTTGTTACAAAATAAACCTAATAGGTAGAATAGGTACTTTTAAAAATTTATAACAGGCAGATCAGGAACTTAAGCTAAACTGAACCCCGATTAAAAGAAAACATGTTCTACCTGCCACCACTGTACGTGTTTGATCTCTTGGAAAATTTGCATGCATGAGTTATTTCAAATGGTTAATTGAGATCTATGGTGGTGTTTGTAAAAAAGTCTACCTTAAGATGGACTCCAGTACAAAAGTAGTCGAAAACATTGTAAATAATGGTTTTTTAAATTTTTATGCTGACACCACTGTACGTGTTTAATCTTTTGGAAAATTTCCATGCATAAGTTACTTTTAGTGGTTAATTGAGATCTATGGGGGTTTTTGTAAAAAAGTGTACCTTGAGATGGGCTCCAGTGCAAAAGTAGTCGAAAATATTGCAAATAATGGTTTTTTAATTTTTATGCTGACACCACTGTACGTGTTTGAACTCTTGGAAAATTTGCATTAATAAGTTGTTTTTAATGGTTAATCAATATCTATAGTATTTTTTATAAAAAAATGTACTGTTAGATTGGCTCCAGTGCAAAAATACACGATTTTCATAGAAAACCGCTATTTGGGGAACCAGGAATTCATAAAAAAAGAAAAAAATATTTTCTGCATGTTTTTCCGTCCTATTTCATTATTTAGGGGTGGAATTGGGTGTTAACTTAGGTCCATACATTTCGATATACCCTAATACGTATATATATATAAATATTTTTTTATTTCAATCAGTTTGTTTCTTATCTAGCAACAACAACTTTATGTTTAGCTTGTTGAAGCGAGAGCGAAACTTGGTTTTTATTTGCAGTTGCATTTCGACGCTAGTTCACTATTTTGTCGCTGCTGCTTCTCAAACTGTTTGACAAATAATTTGTTTGATTCTCAAACTGTCACTGAAATAGAGTTGCCAGCCATAGTACTTTTATTACACTTTTGTAAATTTTATTACTTTCATTAAAAATGTTCTGCAATTTTCGCAACTACACTGTAAAAGATGAATCTGACCAGCTGGTTAATTGCTGGTTGTGTGATGCTTTTTTTCACGTAAACTGTGCAGCATTGATTGCGAGAATTTTTGATGCACTCAGTGAAAGTAAAGGACTTTGTTGGTCTGGTACAGACGGCAGATCTACTGATGTAGATATTTTAAAACTTATAATGCAATTTCGAAGAGGCTTTTTAGGGGTGTCTAAGGACTTGGTGACGGCTCAAGCTAGATTGGCTAATTTTGAAGATTTGTTTAAAAAATTTAAAATCATGAAGTTTCTGTTTCCCATAAGCCTAAACTACCACCCATGAATCTTCGAAGTACTGGTAAATCTGCTAACCCTGGCGCTATATCCATACCTCTGTCTGTTAATAATAATAATTTAATTTCACTTTCACCTGTTCTGAACTCACCTTTCAAAGCGCAATCAAGTGAGTCTGTAAATAAAGATCAAAATGCTGAATATATTGCCCCTACTAATGAGGCTGCATCAGCTGATCTGAATTTACATCCGGTTGAGTCTTCTGAAGTAGTACCAACTATAGTCGTAAGTGATGTTTCACCAGGTAATTCTGGTAAGAAAAAAACTTACGCCGAAAAGCTTGTGCTGATATTAAAACTATTCCTTCGACTTCCGTTACGAGCTCGGTTTTAACTGGTGCTATACCAAAACAAATATTGGAAAAATCATTAATCTGCCATTTTGTAAAGAACTTGTGGTTGTCCAGCCTTCTAGATCCATATTTGTGTCTCGTTTTGCTCTTGATACATCCGAAGAAGACGTTTGAAATTGAAACTCTAAATTGAATCTTGTTAACAAGAATATTTCGGTTTACAAATTCAAGTTTTCATATGAGCGTACCGTATCTTTTTTTTATTATTTTTTATTTATTGAATTCATTGTAATTTTTAAAGCCATTAAGGCCAATTAAACCAAAAATTACATAGTCATTTGAAAGTGCGAGTGAAATGAATAATTAACGAATAATAATGATGAATGATAATAATAATAATAATAATGAATACTGAATGAATAGATAATAAAAGATCGAAATGAGATGAAAGCAAACTTAAATATATATAAAGTTAAAACCATTTAACAAATTAAAGGTAAGTGTGGGGGTTCCAGCGACAAAAGAAAAGTGATATTAACAGATAAAAGAAAAATAATGGAAGGTTAGTTACTTAAATGCATAGTAAGGTTATTTTTAAAAACGTTCCTAGGTGCTGAGAAATGCCTCAAATGTTTGGGTAAGGCATTCCAGAGTCTAGCTGTCCTAATGAGAAATGATCTCTTAAATTGAGCTGAGTTAATTTTAGGGTAAACTATCTGAGAGTTTCTCGCGGAACGGGAAAAGGTGAAAAACTGAACGGTGTACTCCGGGGTATGGCACTGAGTGATTTTGTAAGACAAAGTTAAAAGTCTGATATAGACAAAGTGCAAAAATGAGCAATTTAAGAAACGAATAGTGTAGTTAGAAATATGATCACTACGTCGAATGTTATAAACAAACCTTACAGCCCTATTAATCAATAGTTGAATTTTGCGCATATTGTATGACAAGGTGCCAGAAAAAACTTCTAAGCCATATGTAATTCTAGACATCAGAAGTGCATGTGCTAGCCTAAGCTTGACTCGTACAGGTAAATGGATATTAAGACTATTTAACTTTCTTAAAGTGAAATTAATAGAAGAAGTCAGACTGTCTATATGACGCTCGAAAGACAAGTTATTATCAATAAACAGACCTAAACATTTCATTACGTTGACAAAAACAATAGGCACGTTATTTAAGTATATTGATATATAAACAGACATCTGTCTGAAGGCTTGAAAAGCATGGCGTTCGTTTTATTGGAATTGATACGCAAAGAATTCATAGCCATCCACGAGGAGATACTGGAGAGATTAGGGTTAACAACGGCTTCAAGGGAATCGACGAATTGGTAGTCACTACTGAAGACGAGTTGAATATGATCAGCATAGATGAAAGGAGTACACCCATCAAGGCAGTTTGTGAAGTCATTCATATATAACATAAAAAGTATGGGACCTAAAACCAAACCTTGCGGGACGCCGCTAGTAACATCAAGCGATTGAGAGGTATTACCATTGCAAGAAACAAATTGTTTGCACTTACTTACTTAGGTGGTCGTAACAACCCGTGTCCGGGTTTCGGCCGACCTAAAAGAAACAGTAGCTAATCGTTCGAAGTGATTTGTAGTGTTTTAATCTGCAGTAATCTGCAAGTAAACGCATATTTATTCTGCAAATAATTGGACTAAAGCATAAACATTAAGAACGAATGCATTGTGAGCAATCCTATTGCATTGTTTAATATTAACTCCACTTCGGTAAATAAAACTTAAAGCTTAATTATAAACAAAGTTTGTGCTACGAATTGTGCGCAAAAAAAAAACAATAGCAATATTCGAACGACTGATCAATAATCACTCATTCGCTAGTGTTTCTTTTCTCGGTCTTTACCCTGACTGCAAGAACATATCGGGAGCACCGCTATTATATCTTTGTGTTGTGCGCGCTTTCTCTTTGTCCTCTGTTCTCGCTCTACATATTGTGCTCTGCCGCCTACCTACATCTCTACTCTCCTCCTTTCGATCTTCTTTTGGGCTGATGTCTCCCTCCCCAATACTAACGCGTCAACAGCGTGAGCAACTCGCTCTTCGAGCTACTACGAAAGCGCGCAACTAGGCGCACTTGAAAAACGTCTAAAGGCGAACACGTGAGAAGAACTTAGACTCTCTGAGGAACGTCTGAGGCAGCACACAGACATTCTCTTTAACTCCCTCTCTACTGACTTTAACAACAACTTCGGTAAGTTAAAGAGTGAAGTTGCAACTATCTGTGCAAAATTCATCGAGTGTGATAAAAAAATACTTGCACTTGAAACCGAAGTAAGTGCTATCACCACTCGCTGCAACGAGCTAGCTGACCTTATAAAAAAAATCAATATCAGCAACAACAACAACAACAACAACAACATCAACAGCAACACCATTGATCATAGCTCAGACGCTATTTTGTTTGGAGTGCCTTTCACTCAGGGAGAAAACTTGAAGAGCATATTTAATCTTATATGCCATTCGATTGATTTTCTCTCGCCGCAGCTTAAAGATATATTTCGCATTAGAGCCAAGAATAATACCTCAAATCCTCTGGTTGTAGTTAAATTCTATACCACATACGACCGAAACCGCGCCTTAAAAACTTTTGGGGATTATCGCAGGCGCTCGAAACAGGCGGTTAATCTTCGTAACGCGGGGCTGGACTCTGACAATAATGTTTTTATACATGAAAGCCTTACTGCTGAGTCAAGAAAACTTCTCCAAGCTGCGATTGTCTGCAAGCGAACTAAAAAAATCTTCAATGCCTTTTCTCTACGGGGCTCAATTTTTATCAGGCTGCAGAAAGAAGGTGATAAAATTAAAATCTGCAGTATTGAGGAGCTGCAAAGTTACTCAACTAATCTCATCGATGAAGAAGTATCTGATATATTACCTTATTAAAAATGCTTTTTATGATGTATATAATTTTGTATTCTTCTCTATCTCTATCTTTTTCCACTTCTTTCAATTCTTTTGTTTTAATTCTTCTTATTTAAACGCTTTTAGTGCTCGCGTTGGTTGTTATTTATGGTCGTAGGGAATAACTTTGTCTACAGCGCTGATGAAAATTATAAAACAGTGATTGAAGTCTTGTGCAAGCAACGCTCTAGCCTGAAAATCGTTCATTTTAACGCAAGAAGTCTTAATGAATTTAAGATGGACTGCACTAAATATGTATTTGAAAATTCTTCCGTGGATGTAATTTGCGTGTCTGAAACCTGGTTTCACGAAGACGTTGACAACTCTTCTTTAAATATAAATAATTTTAATTTGTTTCGACATGACAGGTTAAACAAAAAGGCGATGGTGTTGCAATATATTGAAAAAAATCTTTGAATGTGAAAGTGTTCAATAAATCAAGTGGTTCAGGTATTGAATATCTGAAATTTTTAAAAATAGAACTAAAGTCTTTCTCTCGTGCGTGTACAACCCTAATCGTAACTGTAGCTTAGAACCTCTTCTTAAAGCCATCTCTTGCTACGTCATAGACTATCAGCACTTCATTTTGTGTGGTGATTTCAATGTAAACATTCTTTCAAACGACAATCTCTGTTTAAATTTAATGGATAATTTTGCACAAGTGCGGCTCAATATAGTCTATTCAACTTCTTCAACAAGGTTTGCTAACAATGTTTCTCCAAGTTTATTTGATATTTTTGTTGTTTCTGATCTGACGTCAGTATTGCTTTATGACCAATTGTCATTTATTTCGGATCATGACTTAATATTTTGCACTCTGGATATTGATCTTGCTTCATCTGTTACTGATACTACTTTTACTTTTCGAAATTTTAAGCATATTGATTATGGAACACTGTTTGATAGCTTGTGTCTTATTAATTGGACTGACTGTTGGTTTCTGAGCTCAGTTGATGAAAAAATAAACTTTTTTATTGAAAAGATATCTTATCTTTTCGAAGCTCATGTGCCACTTTGTACACGTCGAGTCACAAATACGTCTTGCCCCTGGTTTACTTCTTCTGTCAAAATGGCTCTAAAAAAGCGCAGCAAAACCTATAGCAGGCGGAAACGTAACCCAACTGATTTCAACTGGGAAGCATTCAAAATATCAAAGAATGAAGCTTCCTCAGCCGTTAAGTTGTCCAAAAAGCAATTCTATCTATCCAAGCTCAGTCCCACGTTACCATCTAAAAAGTTGTGGAATAATTTAAAAAGTATTGGAATTTGCAATAATAAGATCGAATCTTGTTCAATTGATCCAAATCTACTCAATAATTTTTTCACTGCAAGCTCGATAACAGACGAATCTCTAGAACCCTTAAATCATAGTAATTTTGCCCACGACTTTCCTACACAGTTTGATTTTAACGCTATAAACGAAGTGGATGTCACTCGCTGCATATCTAAAATCAAGTCAAATGCTTCCGGCGAAGATGGGATCTCCCTGAAGTTTGTTAAACTTACACTGCCCTATATGCTCAGTCCGCTTGCGCACATTATCAATCACATCTTCACAACCTCGTGCTATCCCACTAGCTGGAAGGTGGCAACTGTTATTCCAATTGCAAAAAAAATGAACACGCGTGATCCTTGAGACTTCCGACCTATTAGTGTGTTGTCTTCAATTTCAAAGGTCTGTGAATCTCTTATGGCTCAGCAGATATCAAACCACATTTATACTCTCGGTCTAATGTCGGATCTTCAATCTGGGTTCCGCCGCGGACATAGCTGTTCCTCCGCTATCGTTAAGGTCATGGATGATATAAGAAAATCCTTTGATATGGGACACTTGACGTTACTCTGCCTATTGGACTTTTCCAAAGCCTTCGACACAGTGAACCATGAAATTTTGTGCAATAAACTCAAGTTCAATTTTGGTTTCTCTGATACTTCAGTTCGTCTTTTAAATTCTTATTTAGGTGGCAGGACGCAGAGTAAAAATAGGAAATATTTTTTCTACGTTTAAGAACACTACTTAAGTGAACACTAATTGAGGTACTACCGTACCGCAAGGCTCGGTTTTAGGCCCTCTTCTGTTTTCCATGTTCATCAATGACATTTTCGATAAATGCAATAATGTTACAATGCATGCGTACACTGATGACCTGCAATTATATTTATCAAGAACTTTTGGGCTCATTGAAGATCTGTGTGCTAGAATTAATGAAGATTTAGATATTATAGTAGATTGGGCTAGTGAAAATAAACTTAAAGTAAACCCCATTAAATTTTACGTTTTACCAATCTCTAAAACACCCTTCACAAAGCTGCACTTTCCGCCGATTCTACTCAACGGCGTCGACTTAAAAGTTGTTAAGTAAGGCATCCAATCTTGGGTTCCAAATAAATAGTTCCCTGTCCTGTGTGGACCACATCAATTCCTGCGTCAGCAAAATCTACTATGTTTTAAGAAATCTAAGAATGACTGCAGCGTTTGTTCCCATTGAAACGAGACGTAAACTTGTCTTACAACTGCCAATTATCACTTATTCGGAAGTCGTTTATTGCAATCTTGATTCGCGATCATCCCACAAGTTGCTAGTTGCTCTGAATAAGGCTTCCCGTTATGTTTATGCCTTGAGGAAATACGACCATGTATCGTTCTATCGCACTAAGCTACTTGGACGATGCCTATTTCGTTATCTTGAAGCAAGAATTTGCTTTATTTTTACACAAAGTAATCTACTCACGTTGTCCTCACTATCTGTATGAAAAACTTCAGTTCTGTAGATCGCATAGAAGTATGAACCTCTTGATTCCGAGCTACTATTATAAAAATTCTAGCAGGCTATTTTTTTGTCAGCGCTATTATGCTGTGGAATTCTTTGCCAAATAACATAAAAGTCACATCCAACCAAAGAGCCTTTAAGTGTTTAATCTTCGAATATTTCTCTTAGTTCTATTCTTTTCTCGATTTCTACTACTTCTTTTCTTTATTATATGCATATTGTTAAATTATGGTATGTTTTTGTCAGATTGCTTTTATCTTATAATATTAAATTTAAAATTTTCTGTATTTTTATCTCTAAGTTGCAATGAATTAATTTTTCCTTACAATTGTTGCATATTATTTTAACCTTAATTCTTTCTTAAATAATAAGTCATCTCAGTTTTATAAGTTAATAATTTAATGTTGTAATATCTCTTAATAATGTTGTTGTTTTTCGGCCTTTTTTTGTTATATATTGATGTTTTTTAAATTGGGCTTTGGCCGTGAATAAAAAGACAAATAATTGATCTTTTTTGTTTTTTAATTTTCGATATTTCGGCTCACTTTGTGGGCCTTCATCAGGTCTAAAAAATATATAAAAAACACATAACATTAATGACCATATTCACATCAGAAAATCACAGAAAACACAAACTACCAAATTACAAATTACCATAAAAAACAGAAGAATTTTTAAATTAAAACACCACGAGACTAATTAAAAATTAAATAAATTTTAACTTATTTATAAAACTATTTTAAAAATCATAAGCTGCGTCGATCAGATGTTTGCCACCTTCAACGTCGACCGTATTTATGTTTTGTCAAATATTTGTAAATGTGAGAACAATTATCGGTGTCCGTTTTATAGTTTAATCGTGTTGTAGTTGGCGTGTTCAATATGTTGAGCATCTCTAGTGTATATCTTCTTGCGTAGTTCGTCTCTTGTTGCAATATTTTTGTAGTTGCGAAGTCCGGTGTGTGGTTGTTTTGTAGACAGTGGGCCGCAAGCGCTGTTTTTTGTTCATGATTTGACTTTAAATCCGATTTATGCGACGCTAATCTAGTTTTTAATTTTAATTTTGTTGTGCCAACATATACTTTGTTGCATATGTCAGACCCGTCACCTGTGCATTGTATTTTGTAAATACACACACCGGACTTCGCAACTACAAAAATATTGCAACAAGAGACGAACTACGCAAGAAGATATACACTAGAGATGCTCCACATATTGAACACGCCAACTACAACACGATTAAACTATAAAACGGACACCGATAATTGTTCTCACATTTACAAATATTTGACAAAACATAAATACGGTCGACGTTGAAGGTGGCAAACATCTGATCAACGCAGCTTATGATTTTTAAAATTGTTTTATAAATAAGTTAAAATTTATTTAATTTTTAATTAGTCTCGAGGTGGTTTAATTTAAAAATTCTTCTGTTTTTTATGGTAATTTGTAATTTGGTAGTTTGTGTTTTCTGTGATTTTCTGATGTGAATATGGTCATTAATGTTATGTGTTTTTTTATATATTTTTTAGTCCTGATGAAGGCCCACAAAGTGAGCCGAAATATCGAAAATTAAAAAACAAAAAAGATCAATTATTTGTCTTTTTATTCACGGCCAAAGCCCAATTTAAAAAACATCAATATATCTCTTAATAATTTTATTGTTATTCAACTTTTTGGTGCAGCATGCAAAAGAAATATTATTCTTATATGCTAACGTATTTTGCTTAATAAATTGAAATTGACATCATCAGCTCTCGCCAGGCGCCTCTGCTTTGCGCGCGAATTAATTTTATTATAAATAAAATTCAATTTTTTAAGAAGTTCAACTGCTCTTCTTTATTCTCAATTATCAACTGGCTCTTACTTAAAATATAATTTGCTCACAAGCTGAGCTTTACATGTCTTTTTCTTAGCTATACATTTATATTATTTTTCAGTTGCCTGCACAAACGCTGACGCTGCATATTATCATATCAGACATACAGTGTGTGTATGTCAGTATGCTAACTTATGTTTATTGTTTATATTTGAGGAGCTACCAGCAGAAATGCTGACACTGAATATTAGCATATCATACATATACTATATATATATATATGTTAGTATGCTAACTTTCCCCCCTCTTAAATAGCTACGTCCCGAAGCTAAAGATCCAGACGTGATAAAGCTTCCTTGTATAGCTGCTCCTGGACAGATTTGTGATATTCAGAACGACATTGCTGCCACATTTGAAAGCCTTTGAAAATTAAAAAACTTATGATGCATATTATTAATAATATAAAACATGTCCAAAGGATAGGATGAGATTCTATTTCTAACTGGAAAGCGCTGATTTCGTCAATGTTGTTAAATTGTAATTCTTTATTTGTGGCTTGCTTTTCACTGATAATTTCGTAGTCAGATTCGTGGTGGTATTTTATATAATCAAGAATCTCGTTGGTAGGATTTACATATGTTTCATTATCAATGATGATAGTTCTATCGAATAGGATTAAGTATGTTCCATTCAAGCTTTTGTTGAAAACAGTATGTTCTTCTGAAATTAGAATAGCTCCATCACGTATAATTTCCATCGGTTTGTTTTTTTCTTGTATTCTTGTGCAGTTAGTGCATAAGCAACAGGCCGCTTATTTAATAATTGAGATAAACATGTACTAGTGTTAGTTATTTTACAATAATTGTTACTTAATTCGACTTTACAATTTTCAATGTTTAAAAATGTATCATTACATCTTACAATTTTGTTCTCTAGTTCTAATTTTCCATTTTTTTGACTTATTGCTCTAACAATAAAAAATTTACAATTTCTTAATATAATAGGGTATTGTATATGTATAACTATAATGTCTTCGTTTTGTAAAATTTTAAATTTAGATGCGTCCATTAGGTCTAGTAGGGATACGGTAGCATGTTCATGTTGAGTTATGTCTTTTATTTCGTCTAAGTGTAGTAACGTTGAGCTTAAGGTACCTGTCCTTGCTAGTGCTATTGCGTTTATTATGTTTTGTAAGTCGTTTACTGCTAATTTATTTCGCTGCATTAAAAGTGCTCTGTATTTTCCATTACCATCTATTTTATTTAGTCTATCCGATATATTTTTAATACTTTTGAATATTTGTGAGTTTATATTATATTGCTTATGGTTATTGTCAATAAATTTATTGATTTTTTTCTCTACTGCCAAAAAATCTTCATGGTCTGGAGATCCAGCTAGCCATTTCCAGGCCGTTCCTAATTCGTCGATAGCTCTTTTGGATTTTCTGTAGTCTTTCAGTTGTCGCAACAGGGTTTCTATTAAGCCTACTTCCATTTCTATGTCATAATCTTTATTGTTATGTATGTAAAATTGAGTTTCTTTTAGTATAATTTCAAAGTAAGTTAAGTTGGTTATGTGATACAAGTTTCCATAAGTGCTGTAAATAGCAGCATTACCGTCTTCTATCAGTGCGTAGGGATCTCGAGTTACATCAATTATTTTCCCGTCGTTGATAGGTAAAAAAATGAGGAGGATAAACAACATTTTCTGTAAGAGAAGATGTGCATTAGTTTCGAATACTATCTTTATGAATTAATGCAAGTTTAGATGACTGCGCATTTCTTGTGGTCACTGTATTTCCTTTGTCCTGTAGAACTGTTCTCTTTCGAAATCTATTAGTCATCTTATTTCGTCTATTTTCTTTAGTGTAAATTATTTCGCCTTCTTTGAAAGTTCTTGGTTCTCTACCTTTGTTTCTTCTTAATGTTTTTTCTTGGGCTGCTTTTATCTTCTCTAAAACTTCATCTTTGTATTGGTTATTATTATGAAATACTTTTATTGGCTTTTGATTAATTACTGTGTGAATACTTTCATTATATTTCCTAACAGCGCTAAGCATGGCATCTTCTATGTTTATTTTAGGTTGGTCAACTTTAATAATTCGTATTATTTCTAGCAATGTTGAATTGACCCTTTCTACTGTTCCGTTTGTTGTTGAGTGAGCCACTGCCGTCTTTATATGGGTTATACCCAAGTTCTCTAGTGGCAGTGAAAATAGTGTTGTGTCTAGGGATTTTTCGTTATCTGTCACTATATATTTTACTTTTGGGAATAAGTTAATGGCTTCGAAAATTCTTTGCCTCATTTCAGGCAAATCTGTTATTAAATTTGATATTAAAAATTTTGAATGAGCATCTAAGATATTAACGAATCTCTTTTTTTCTGCATGGAATATGTCAACATGAAGTGTTTCTCCCACCTCTAGAGGAGTAGGAGTCTTTCCTATAATTTTTTTTACTGGTTTTCGTTCATATTTCGTTAATTTACAAGTTTCACAATTTGCATTTATTCTTTTAACCTCACAGAGTAGTTTTGGCCACCAATACTTCTTTGTAATTTGTTTAGCGACTTCGCTTGCTTGGCGATGTGCTCTTTCATGTTCTTTTACTATCATGTCAATTTGCTCGTCAGGTGCCGTAAGATCTTCTAAGAGTATGTCTGTGTACAAGATTTTAATGTTTGGAAAATTGTTTACTAAATCGTTTTCAATTTTATTTAATGTTTCCGCGGTGCATTTTATTGCAATCGTATTTTGGTGAATAAGTTTGGCGAGTTCTTTGACTAAATATTCATTATTACTGAATTTAATTATTGATCTCCAATATGTTGGGAACGTTTCTACTGTGAATATTCTATTTGTAATGTCGTGTTTTTCTAATATAAATTGATTTTTAAAAGAATTTATGGGAATGTGCAATCTTTTTATTATATCTTTTTTCGGTGAGCTGTCTGATGAATGAATGGTTTTGATAGAGTCATTGTCTGATAAAGAAATAATTTCATCGTTTGATAATACGTTTAGTTCCTGCCTTGAAAGGGCGTCGGCAACTATATTTTCTTTTCCTGGTTTATATATAATTTCAGGTGAAAATTGATCAATAAAAGATCGCTACCGTCTAATTTTTGCATTGTAGTTTTTGTCATTTAAAGCAAATGTTAAGGGTTGGTGATCTGTGTATATTTTCACCCCTTGTACACTTTGCAAATAATTATTTAAATTTTTGAACGCCCAAACGATCGCTAACATTTCACGTTCATTAGTTGCATAGTTTTGTTCAGTGCTAGAGAGTGTTCTAGATATAAAGGTTATTGGTTTTCCATTTTGGCTGAGCACAGCGCCTATGGCATTGTTACTAGCGTCTGTGGTTAACTCAAAAGGCTTGGAATAGTCTGGTTGTGTTAAAGAAATTGTTTCAGTTAGGAGTTGTTTAATTCGATTAAAAGATTCTTTTGCAATTTTATTTAATTCTAATTTTACACTTTGACTCTTGTATTTTGATGTGGTGCCATTTTCACCTTTGAGATATGTTGTGATTGGTTTTGCTATATCAGCATAATTTTTTATAAATTTGCGATAATACCCAGCAAGGCCTAAAAAGGAACGCAACTGCCTCAAGGTGGTTGGTTCTGGGTATTCTTGTATGCATTTTATTTTTTTAGGGTCAACTTTAAGGGCATTATAGCTCACTACGTAGCCTAAAAACTCGACCTCTCTCTGAAAATATTTACTTTTGTCTTCAGATATTTTCATGTTGGCTTTAGACACGGCTTCTAAGACTTTTTCTATATGAGAGAGGTGTTCTTCGCAAGTTTTTGAGAAAATGACTATGTCATCTATATAAACATAGCAATAACCGTCCTGTATGCATTGCCTCAGAATATCATCCATGGCTCTTTGGAAAATGCTTGGCGCATTTTTCATACCAAAAGCCATCCTGGTAAATTCGTATTTACCATTATTAACACTAAACGCTGTTTTTGGAATATCCTGTTCCTCTATGAGGATCTGATGGAATCCAGACTGCAAGTCTAATGTAGTAAAATACGAAGCTTTTCCTAAATTTGATAGTATGGCAGACGTATCCGTTATGGGATATCTATCTGTTTCTGTAAACGAGTTCAATTTTCGGAAATCTACAACTAATCTTTGTCTATGTTTTCCGTCATTCTTGACAACCATAACAGGGGAGTTGTATGGGCTATATGACTTACGGATAACGCCATTTTTTAATAATGTTTCTATTTCATTATTGACAAATTCCGTTACACTAAAAGGAATAGTATATTGCTTAGACCATATGGGTTCATTTATTGTTGTTTTTATTGAACATTTTATGTTTATGTTGTAAGGTAAATAACTTTTTTCTTTGTCTTTTACAAAGACTCCTTGATATTTTTTAACTAAATTTTCCAAATTTTCTTTAATGTGTTTGGGTGTATTTTTTTCAATGAATAAATTATTTATGAATTCAATTCTATCAAAATATATTTTTTCACTCCCTGTTCTGTATGAAAGTAAATTTTTACATAAATCAATATTTCCATCGATTTTTCGCAGTGTTTTCATGCCTATTATTGCTTCATGTTCATTAAGATCGTCTAGTTCTAAAAATTTCACGTATGTGTTAAATATGTAAATAACATGATAATATTCTATTAAGCTTGTACCATGCACTGATTGAACTATACTCTTATTTTTAAAGAATTTTTGGGTTCGTCAATATGCCTGGTTTCACATAGTTATGTGTGGCACCAGTGTCAATTAACATTCTAAGCCTATTCCCCGTTTCTTTATCTAACCTTTGGATAACCGGTAATCCTGGCCTTGGTCTAAAAAATCCTCTTTTTCATTTAAGTTATGGAAATTATTCTGGTTAGAAGATCTCCAATTTCCTGATTGTTGTCTGTTATTAAAGGGATTATTAAAATTTCCTACAGCATTTTGTCTGTATTTAAAGGGATTATTAAAATTTCCTACAGCATTTTGTCTGTGTTTTGAAATGCCAGAGTCTATTTCCATAGGCTCAGGTTTTTGGAGGTTATTATTGTTTTTATTATGATATTGCTGGGGTTGTACATAATTTTGTTGTGTCCGTCCATGGTTTTGATCTGTGTGTCTGTTATAATTATTATAGCTTCTAGGTCTGAAATGCTTGTCAGCATCATTGTATCGCATGGCTAAATGAGGTTTTTCCATTAATGCTTCCTCTGCAATGGCTATAGCTGTCGGGAGATCACTAGGCCCTAACGAGTAGACAACATTACTAAGTGAGTGATGTAGTCCGTTAATAAAAACTTTTAATGCACTATGCCTTGCCTCAGCGTTTAGTTCTAATGTAGTTCTTGAGTCTGTCCCGTATGTCATAGTATTTTTATTAGTTATCAATGTTAGTATGACGTTGATTTTATCGTAAAAATCTCTAGGAGAACTGTTGCCCTGTTTTAAATTTTCTAGCTCTTTCTGGAGCATTCTTTTAGACCGTTTGTCTTGGTAAGTAAAGTCTAATCGTTCTATTATTTCGTCGAAATTAAGAGCTTGCAAGCTAAATTCCATAGCTTGCTAACATAGCCTTCGCTTGACCAGTTATTTTACTTCGTAAAAGTGCTAATGCAGTGTAATATTTATTGAGACCGTTTTCAGTGTTTGCTTTTGAGAATGTTTTCATTGCATCAAAAGCTTCAGTACGCCACGTTGCGTATTCGTTCAAGTTACCACTAAAATTAGGTAAAGCTTTAATAAGTTCTGGTTGTCCGTCCTCTGTTGGTATATAGCTAGCTGGCTCTCTTATTTGGACACTAGGGTTCGTTAAATTGGCTTGCACTTGAGCAGTACTTCTAGCAGTCAGTTCGTGTAGCTGGTCTTGAGTTAAGGTTATAAAAGAGTCGCCTGTAGCCATTTCGTCTGTATATAAATTCCTTCTGTATTCGTCAAATTTATTTTTTAACTTATGCATAAACTACTTATTTTAGTTATATTTTACACTTTATTATTATTACGTTTTTTCCAATGATGTGGATGGATACTTCTGTTGAGATTTTCTGCTTAACGCTTTTCCAACGATGTGGATACTTTCGTTTAGAGTTGACTGCTTAAAGTTTTTTTCCAACGATGTGGATATTTCTGTTGAGATTTTCAGCTTAACGCTTTTCCAACGATGTGGATACTTTCGTTTAGAGTTGATGAATTGTGGGGTTTCCAACAATCAGAAAGTTACTTATTACTTTTCACTTTAATTTATTGTAGGCCCCACGTTGGGCGCCAATTAATTTTATTATAAATAAAATTCAATTTTTTAAGAAGTTCAACTGCTCTTCTTTATTCTCAATTATCAACTGGCTCTTACTTAAAATATAATTTCCTCACAAGCTGAGCTTTACATGTCTTTTTCTTAGCTATACATTTATATTATTTTTCAGTTGCCTGCACAAACGCTGACGCTGCATATTATCATATCAGACATACAGTGTGTATGTCAGTATGCTAACTTATGTTTATTGTTTATATTTGAGGAGCTACCAGCAGAAATGCTGACACTGAATATTAGCATATCATACATATACTATATATATATATACGTTAGTATGCTAACTCGCGCCTTCTCCAATCGGATACACCAAGTGCGGTTAGGGCTTCCTCAGACTGGTCCATCTATCGGAGGCATGATCTCCCTCGTCGTCGTTGACCAGCGACCCTCGCCTCGAGCACCTTTTTTGCTGGAGCTTCGTCGTCCATACGATGGACATGACCCAGCCAGCGTAGTCGCTGCACAGATATACGCTGAACTACGTCAATGTCTTCGTAGAGCTCATACAGCTCGTGGTTCATTCGGATGCGATAGTTATCACCGACTCGAATAGGACCGAAGATTTTGCGAAGAACTTTTCTCTCGAACACCCACAGAGCGGCTGCGACAGTTTGCGAAACTACCCATGCCTCAGCGCCATAAAGCAGCGCACTCTTGTAGAGTGATAGTTTCGTCGATCGAGAAAGGGCTCTGGAACTTAGTTGCTTACTGAGCTCATAGTAGCACCTATTAGCAATTATTGTTCTTTGCTTTATCTCCAGGCTGATTTCGTTGTTGGTATTAATGGCGGTGCCATGGTATACGAACTCCTTGTCTACTTCAAAGTTATAGCTGCCGGATGAAACGTGGGAGTCTAAACGCCGCGCTCCCTTGTTTGTAGACAGCATATACTTTGATTTACATTCATTTATCGTCAAACCCACTTTGGCTGATTCCTTTTCTATAGCGGCGAAAGCAGCGGTAACATCTCTCTTGGTTCTGCCGACAATATCAATATCCTTCCTCTTTTCGTGGTAGTTTTCTCGCACGGCTCGCGTTGCAGCTGACTGCAGCGTTTTTCTATATGAGGCGTTTTTTACTGCTGTTGCGATGCAACACTCCTGATCATACCATTAGTTCCGAGGTTGCGGGCGCCGGAAACCAATGACTTCTTCAGCGGCAGCGCGCATGGAGTGGGATATATGCGCCCAAAGTCCGACGGCGGAGTAGGCCTCGGCAGTCCTTTGTAATTGCAGTTTAGCGACATCTACCTTTCGTTGCATTCCTGTGCGTATGTTCTTCGCATTGCATAATCGCATGCGGATCTTGGCTGCAACAAGATAATGGTCGGAGTCAATGTTGACCACCCGAAATAGACGCACATCTAGAACACTAGAGGCATGCCTTCCGTCGATTACAACATGATCAATTTGGTTTCGAGTTTTTTGATCCGGGGACAGCCAGGTGGCCTTGTGGATGTCGAGGTGCTTAAATCTGGTGCTACTAACTACCATGTTTCGTGCCGCGGCGAAGTCGATCAGTCTTAGACCGTTGTTCGTGGAGGTCTCATGAAGACTGAACTGACCGACAGTGGGGCCAGAGATGCCTCTCTTCCGACTTTCGCATTAAAATCGTCGAGGACTATTTTCACGTCATGGACCGGAAGGTGGTCGTATACGTCCTCAAGACTAGCATAGAAAGCGTCTTTGACGGCTTCGTCCTTTTCCTCCGTCGGGGCGTGCGCGCAAATAAGGCTGATGAAGAAAAATTTTGCCTTGATGCGGATCGTGGCCAATCTTTCGTCCACAGGTGTGACGAAACCCCTAACCCTGCGCACATTCCAGTTTGCGCTTAGATAGGTAAGATAAAATTAGCTTGCATGATGAAATTGAAATCATAATGAAGTTCCTCAAGCAAAGTGCAGTGATTTATGCTGTCGAAAGCTTTGCTTAAATCTAACAACAGAAGAATACAAACTTTGGATTCGTTGTAGCATTTCCTGATACAATCAGTAAGGCCAATCAGAAGCGAGGTAGTGTTATAGCCATTACTGAAACCATATTGACAACAGCGGATTTTGTTATTAACATGACTTATAACTTGGTGCATTATAAGATGCTCAACCACCTTCGATAAAGGGGACAGAACACTTATAGGCCTAAGGTTATCGGTCGAACTGGAATCACCTCACTTCTTGATAGGAACAACTCTTGCCAGTAATAAATATAATTATATAATTATCGCCAAAAATGTCCTATGAAGTTTTGACGTTATAGCAATTATGTCCAGTCTATAAGACTATATATGTGTAAACTGCGCAAAAAAGAAATATACTGTAAGCAGATGTTTTAACATTAAGTTTATATACTTAAAAGAAGTACAAATATTTTTTAGAAGTAATTTTTTTCTCTATCCAATGATAAAGTTTTATTAATGTTTATCGAAATTCGCGTTTTGTATCGAATTTCTGTCGATTTTTTCTTGCGGACAACGTAACAGCAGTATGGCCCTCTCGACTTTTGTGACTTACTGTGGCCTTAGACGCCTCCGACACAACTTTAATATGTCGTTCCGTAGCTTGGTTATGGCATGTAACTTTCTCTATAATGTCTTTTATTTTATTTCCAGTTTCAGAAAGCCTTTTAATGAACTCATACGCCATCGCTCGTGTGAAAGGTCAGTCAATAATCTCGTAACACGGTTCCTTGTAGAACAAAATTCGAGGATTAACGTATTCGCGGACTATTTCACACTCCACGTCCATGTCATCGTCTCTTGCGCGTAGTATTCTTTCGTATCCCAGTTTTCTAACAGCCACTTCATCATCAAATATTGCCAAAAATGCAAGGAGGAGAGGAGATAGTGGCGAATTGCCATTTTTGGTGACCTTTGAACCCTTTTATCTCGTTGCATGTACATGGTACCATAGTAAACTCTTGATAGATTCTTAGATATGCCTCAATTAATAGGTTTGCATCAAAAAAATGTAGACATCATTTTTTAAATTTTTGATTAAAAAAAAAACACTCTGGTTGGTGAAACATATAAGTGCTCGGGCACAGTCAAAAGTTATGTCGCAGAAAAAAACTAAAGATGCAGAAAATACTGTTATGATGAGGACTATCCAAAAATGCGTGAAACCCTTGAAGATTTTTTGGCTTCATACATTTCATTCCGCTCTAATGTCAACACATAACTACTTCAGCTTATCACCCACAAGCTAACGGCATGGTAGAGCGTTTTCACCGTCAGATAAAAGCTTCCCTCATCGCGAGCAACAACCAGACACATTGGTTTGCAGAATTACCGCTAGTTCCTTAGGCCTCAGATCTTCGGTCAAGGAAGATATAAAGGCATCGCCAGCTGAGATGGTTTTTGGTCAGATGCTCAGATCACCGAAACAATTAGTGATTCCTAAAGACGAAACTTTTAATGCTTCAGATATACTCCCAAAAATTAAAATGGTTATTGAGGACAAACAATCATAAATTTCACATCACAACACGAAGTCTCAACAATATATCACTAAAACATTAAATAATTGCAAATTTGTTTTCGTCAGAAATGACATCATACATAGGAAACTCCAACCGCCCTATGATGGCTCGTTCGAAGTTATAGAACGAACACCCAAATATTTTAAAATCATTAAAAATAATTCCACAGTTACTGTTTGTGTTGATAGAATTAAGCCCGCGTTACTAAACAGCCAGACACCACACATGCTACCTTCAGGACCTAAACCACAAAAAAGTACACTTCAACAACAACGCTAGTAAAGTTACATTTCATAAGGAGGGGGAATAATGTCCCACAATAGATTTACTATTTAAATACACTGTATCAAATAAATACTGTAATTTATATATTGTTTTTAAATTTACGAAGTTCCTTTTTATATCAAGAAAAATAAAATTTTTATATTGAGTTGTTGTGTTTAACGTCATTGGTCTCCGTGCTTTAAGCAAGGAGAAAAAAGACCAAAGACGGGAGCTCGGATAAAACGCAGGATTTTTTAGTTAAGTGTATTTTATTTTACACTCCTTTTGTTTGGCACTTTATAACTTTATTTATTTTATAACTTTATTTAGTTACTGCAAACTCTTAACTTATCGGACTCTGTCAATTTCTACGCTGGTCGGTCGTATTTAAAGGGAAAGTTGCCATTTTTCGGGGGCGTTTCTGTTTCCACGAATTCCAATATTTTCCAATGGCTTCCAGACAAAAATAACGCACTAGGCAAAATTGATATGTGTGTCAATTTAAACATATTTATGTGTCACACATACCTTTATGTTTCATTCACTTCCCCTTAGTAACATGCGATCACGTAGTCTCAGTGAGTTACGCAATCGCATACTTTGCACTATTCAAAGCAGTGCAGTAACTAGAGCAGGTAAATGAACGTCATTATGCTGACCGTGCAAGCTGATGCCGTTGCACCCAAACATTTAATCGCTTTGCTTTGTTTTGCTTTGTTTCTGCCGGCGTCGTAGTAAGAAACGCTTGACAACCATAAAGCAAAGCGCTGCTTGGTAATTTGAGCGTGCTACTTTAATTGTTGTGTAGGTCGGGGTTGTACAATGTGTACAGAGAAATGTTGTGCGGTCACAACAGGCTTAGTATGAAACGTTACGTAACATGGCGATGCGTCACATTTTTCCATTGTAATTCATTTGGATAATTAAGTAATTAGGTAATTAAATAATTGTGATTTAGTTATTAAAAAACAAATTTAATATATTCTGCCTATCCTTGCTTCAACCATTTTTCATTATTTTTAGCCAATGCCTTCCATTTTTACTAAAACAAAAACGTTTACGAAACATTAACTAAAAAGAAAAATTACATTTGTGAAACAGTGCAGAGGATTTGATCATCATGGTAAATGAATTTATATTTAAATTGCTTAAGTCAAAAAAAAAAAAAAATGAAAATGTTTCTCTAAGATAATATCATTAAATAATAAGTTTTTAATAACTTTTAATTTTCGTGTCACGGTGGACTTTTCCGCGGAAATGTCCATATAAATGATTTTTTCTACATCTATTATTTTATTTTTGCAAGTATTACAGTATTCTCTGTATAGTATACCAAAACATCCTTGGTATTTACATAAAGTGCCAAACTGCAACATTTTCAATCTTATATGGTACATTGATACGCAAACAGAAATCTTTAACTCCCTTTTAACCCACTTTAATGACAACAGAATCGGATGAAACTTATATCATTTGAAAGCTCTCGTTCATACCAATTGCACAATATAGTTTTTATTTAAATGTTTTGTCATTAAGATAGGTAAAAATTAAAAACACCTTTCCCCATATAAAAGAAGCAACAACAAAATATGTAACAAAGCCTCACAAAGTGTTGCTGTGGGAAAGTAGATTGCTAGAGTAAAATGCGAGAGTGAAAAAAGGCATATGCTTTAACAGAGCTGTGTGGTTGTTGTTAATTTTTCTTTCCCATTTTTCCAGACACACTCGATTCGCGTTGCTGAGACAAAATGCTTCCTTGGAAACTATATAATTTTTATTTAAATCTTTTCTCATTAAGATGGTTAAAAATTATATATTAAAAACAACTTTTCCACCTATAAAAGAAGCAAAAACAAAATATGCTACAATGCCACACAACTTTTTGTTGAACAGCGTTGCTGTGGGAGAGTAGAATGCGAGAGTAAAAAAGGCAAATGCTTCAATAGAGTTATGTGGTTATTGTCGCTTTTTCTTTCCTATCATATGAGACACGCTCAAGGTTGATTAATAAAGGTTAAGTCACTTGAGAGAAGCTTAGTCGAACTGTCAGAATGGATGAAAGAAAATCTAGAAAAAAAACTGAATCTGTACAATTTTAAGCTAACAGCTACTTTGACAGTTCAAGCAAAGGCGAAAAAAAGTGTTTTTCTCTAAAGTGGCTTAACCCGGCCCGTATTAAGACTAGATGCCCCTTCCTTCCATGAGAGATATTATGTGGAAAGTGTGGCTTGTAGGGCATTATGTGTAGACGTGAAGTTTTTTATATTTGACTTGGGTGTCCCATTAGTTACTATTAATAACACCAATTTGGTTGTCCAAATGTAATTTGTTTGACAAGTATGTTGTGACCTTCCATCTACTCATTTATGACTTACGAGCTTAGTATTACGGGGGCATCCTTGGTATTTATGAGGGCTAATTTTATTGTTCCGGTTTTGCAATTAGTTGCAAAGAGGCTTAAATTGTATATTTGTGTTTGTTATAAAACAAGTAAACAGCTTTATCTATACTAAAGTGTTAAACGATCTGTATCTCTGTGATATATATGTCAGTAATTATGTTAATGTTATGTGTGTGTTGAGATATCAGATATTTTCTCATTTTAACAATGTTATAGTATTAGTCTTTTTAGTGTTTGAGTATATATATATGAAAATATGTTATCTCTATTGTATCATAAATATTGTTGTGATTATTATATAGTAGTTGTTCTATTAACATATAATGTTAATTTACAACTGGGTAGTTTGGGGCACACTCTCTTATAAGTAGGCTTTGAATAAGAATTGCGTGCGGTTTTAATTTTAGTTAATTTTGTGTATTGGTTGGCAGTCATAAATTAAGATGTGTTGTGTTTGTGTGCGAATAATTGACGCGTGTTTTTTGGATTACCGTTTCAATCCAACATTTTCAATCTTCTTTGGGGTGAGTTTATATTTTCAATTTTACAAAGATATTTCCTAGATATTAATTCTCTTAAGAAGGCAGCCATTGTTACAAAATGAGTCAACTTCAGTGAGACTCTCTGAGTATCTGAAGAGGTGTGGCCTATTTTGTACGAGTTGCTCTGAGCACATCTCCGTGTGTTGCAGCCATTTTTGGTTTTTGTCAACCATTTTTGTTTATAATTGCTCTCTGAGGAAAATTATGTTAATGTAACTTACCCTGTAGGAAATTAGACTGGTGTAATAGTGGTTACCCAGATGAGTATATATATTACTTTTTAAAAAATAAAAGGTGGGGGGATGAGAGGGGGTGAATGGGGGGGAGTGGAGGGGTGCTGTAAAAACATGGCGTGAGGTAAGTTTTTATTATTATTATTTTTATTATTCTTTCTTTTTTAATATATGTATTGTAGTTTGTTAATTAATTATATATTTCTATAATGATACAATTTTTATAAGGGGGGAGTAGGGATTTAAGCCTTTTTTGAATGCAGTAGCATTCTAAGGCAATTAATTAAATTTAAATTAATTGATAGTAGTTTAAGGATGTAGTCAAAAATCCAACTGATGAGTCCTTTTGGCAGAGGACGAAAAACGTTTCTTGGAAGCCCATGGCCTTCACGGCATTACTTATATGTATCTGTCGTGAATATATATAAATATGGGTGGTTTAGTTTGATTATTTAGTTAATTTTGTATATTGTTGCTTGCATATCATGTGTTTTTCGTCTGCTATTTGTAATTTGTAAAAAAATGTTTTCCATTTTTTATCTTTTTCAGGTACTTATGCATATTTTGTGCATATTTTTGGATTTTTGAGTGATTTTGGGGTGGTTTTTTGGTTCATTGATTATGCTTATTTTAAGTTATATTTAGTTCTTATTATATAAATTATAAATATCACTCAATAGATATTTGCTGTTTGTTGAAGCTGAGTGATTCCCTACATTATTGGTGTTATGTAGCATCTGATTTGCACATGGGGACATTGGAGTCAAGAAGTGCTGCATGTTAATAGAACTATTGACCCATTCTGGAATACAAAAGTCGCAATGGTTGCGTTTTAGAATTGAGTAGGAGGCAATGTATTCTCATCTGTTTAGTTGCTTTATGTTGAATATTTATGTCCAATATGCTGCGACATTCACTTGGGGTACATCGTAGCGTTCTGTCGTGTCTTATGCCTTAGGTTTGCATTTTTCCTACAAAGAGTTTATAGTACTTATACTCTGAGGTGATCTGAGGCATCTCCTTTTGGAAATGCATTATCGCGGTTTACCGTGTTTTTTCAGATATTTGTATAGGGTTGATCAAAGAGTGTGACAATGGATAATTGTTAGATTGTAATATAATTATATTCTTAGTTTATGTTGAATCATTCAATTGTCTGTGTCAAATTTTTTGATTGACATTTTAACGGTTTTGTCCGGAAAAAGAGCATGTTTGATGCAAGCGACTTATTTAAGGTGCCTGTTCCTTATGGATATTATTAAACAGCTGCCTTGTGTAGGTTAAATTCCATGACTTGTAATGTCATTATTGTGCAAGATAGATGTGGCTCCCTTTAGTGTGCAGAATCTGCTTGGTCAATATAGACAGTAAAGCATAGTAATATCCGTCTTTGTGTTGTAATAAATTTAAGTTTTCCTTTAAATATACTGGGTTTTTGTTTGTCTTGTGGATTGACATAGTTGCATAAAGTTTAATTGATAAATTCACGCAGAATTTAAAGTATTTTGCTTGTCTGTCCGAAAGGAATTCCAGATATGCTTCCTGGGTAATGAGTAGCAATATATGTACCTTTTTCCTATTGGGTAGTTTTTTGTCGAGAGGGGGAGGCCATTTTGGTTTTTATCAACCATCTTTATTTATAATTGCTCTCTGAGAGGGAGGTGTGGCCTATTTGTAAATGTGATTCATACCCAGTAAGAAAAATGTAAAAGGGAAATTGTACTCTAATATAATATGCCCAGTGGTAATTTGGATTATTCTATAAATAGTAATGTGTAAATTCATGGTAAAGTCAATTTGACTGCGGATGTTATTATACATTTTATTGTCTGATATCTCTTGTCTTGTGTATACGAACACATGTAGATTGTGTGCTTAAGGCTGTGATTATGCCAAACATTTGCAGTTCTAAGTTATCTGAATTGTTAATGGTTTTGGTATTAGTCAGTGTGTAGGTAAGTTTTTTAGAATATATTAAATATTTTATATTATAAGTTGTTTTACAATTAGTGTTATGTAGATGTATCTATATATATATATATATATATATATGTATATGTGTACGTATGTGCATGTGTGTGTGCATATTCATATGTTTGTACGCCGAAAACTCCGTGTATTGTTAGATATATACAGTTTTTGTGGTACAAGTTTTGCACGTCTACAGTTAATTAAGGTATTGTTATGTATATTTTCCTGTTAGTTAGTCTGACAAAATAATAGATAGACTTTAGGACTTCTATATGAGATGAGGGGTGGAAAGGGGATTATGTGACAGTGTAGGCACTTATGGGCGACAGTACTTTTTTGACAAAAACTGATTTTTAACGTACGTCTACAACGATAACTTGATGTGGATGGGTTTGTGAATATTATTGCCACTTTCCCATTGATTTTTAATGGAAAAGGGTCAGTGTATTCGGTATACTTTTCTGCACAACACTAACGGTACTGATTACAGAACGGAGGCCATCAGGCAGGTATTCAAGTAAGTCGTCTAAAGAAGGTTAGATAAGTATAAGATTTTCATTGTGGGGTTGAAGGGCTATCAGCTGGTATGCCCTGACTTGCAATCATCTTGTGTATAGTCTTTTTTATGGTGGTTTTTATATCATAAGATTTTAAGCAAGGTTGAAGGTCATACAATAGGATAGTTCCTGACTCACAATAGTCTTTTACGCGTTAGGGATTTTGTGTGGGGATTTTTAGATTTAATTGTTGGGGTAGTGATTGACTACTTGATGGACTCTACATTTGTGACCGAATATGTATTAAGGAATATTTGATAAGTCATCATTCAAGTTATGTAATGGTGCCTTTGACATATGTTAAAGATTCTTTAATACAGGTTTATGTTAAATAATTGTGCTTTTCCTCTAAAAAATCGGTTATTGGGACTCTGATTATGTGCTGCACAGTTTGATGTTCTTGACGGTCTTCGGCCGAAAATTTTGGCGAAAGGTTAACTATGTTTGTGGAATAATTTCTTCATAATTCCGTTTTGGTTACATCGCCAAGGAAAGCAACTAAATAACGTTTCAGAGCCTATGTTTCCAGACTCTTAGTATGATAAGACCTTAGCTGATGTGTATTATGCATAGTGTGGGTTTATTGTATTTGAGAGCACAAGCCAGAATTAGGCAATTATTTTCATAGGGATGGTTGTCCTTAGTGCCTAATTTCTTGTGATGTTAACCATGTTATGGAGTACTCGGTTATAGTTCCGTTTTGGCTACATCGCCAAGGAAAGCAACTAAATAACGTTTCAGAGCCTATGTTTCCAAGCTCTTAATGTGTAAAGGATTAAGGGAGTGAATGTTACATACACAGCTGGATTCTTTATGCATTTGAGAGCATAAGCCAGAACTAAATTTGTGTCTTCACTGGATGGTTGCTCCTCACAATTAGTGATTTTTGAACCGAAGATGAAGTAAAGGGTTGATAATCGTACTTTTTCGTAACATAATCTTTGCGATACATGGACGTTCTACATTATAATAATCGTACTATTTCGCAATATGATCTATGCGATAGATGTATGCTCTACATTATAATAATTGGTACTGTTTTTTCGTAATATGATCTATGCGATATATGTATGCTCTTCATTTTATAATCATACTATTTTCGTAATATGATCTATGCGATACACGTATGTTCTACATTATAACAATCGTACTATTGTCGTATAGTATCTATGCGATACACGTATGGTTTTCCATTATAATAATCATACTATTTCGTAATTTGATTTGTGCGATATATGTATGTTCTACATTAACAAGATTACTTTCTATTGAAAATTCATATATTTTTGTCTTCATCAAAGCCTTTGATGAAAACGAACATGTTTGATGCAAGTGACTCATTTAACCTTCCTATACTCGCGCGTTGGTCTCTCACACCAATCGACCATCATTAATTGTTCCATCAATAGCTACTAAAGATAATTATATCTTTTATTTTCTTATTTTTAAATGTAATATTAATTACAGTATATAAAAATACAAAAATCATAAAATATTATCTATTGCCACTGATCAATAACATTTCATTTGTCGGTCCGAGAGTCAAACGTGCGAGTATAGGAAGGTTAAGGTGACTGTCCCTTATTCAAAAGCTGTCTATTCAAAAGGCTGGTGTGGCGGTTAGAGGCTATGATAATTTGATGTATGGTATATGGCTTAGATTCCGAAAATTCTGTGCTTTTGTAAAGTAGTATACTGAATTGAGTCCAAATCAAGTAAATGAACCGTTAAGGAGCACTTATGTAGATATCATTCAAGTTATGCAATGATACCTACTAGCACAATAAATGTTCCTTAACTGCCAATAAATAAGTTTGTCATACCCATTCTTGTTCAAAATTTGTTAGGTTAGCTTAGGACTCATGCATTGATTTGATTACATTTTCATCACTAGCTTAGGCATGCTAGAAACCTTCCCTTGTAGTCTTCTTAAATTATCAAGGATATTTAGTAAAGATGGTCGTAAAGAAGAGAGGGCTTTGGGGTGAATCCATATATTCACCCCCACTGGGGGCTATTGGATCTTTATGGATATTTCATAGGTAATAAAACCCTTTTTGTGAGGAGCAGCCCGGATTTCTTTACAACCAGCCCTCCAGAAATCGATTAGATCTGATGGGTAATGGAATTCAGTACAAAAAGGGTCTGCTCCTTTACACAAGTACTGTGTTATCTATTCATGGGTGTTTAATAATTGTTGTGAAAATCATGTTGTGGTTGCTTCTCTATTGATTCTGTCTTGGATTTTCCTATTTTAGGCAAGTATCAGAAGTGGTGGATTGCTGCTTTTATACATCATGATTTATAGCACTCTATTTCCTTCCATGAGAGATATTATGTGGAAAGTGTGGCTTGTGAGGCATTGTGCGTAGACGTGATGTTTTTATATTTGACTTGGGTGTCCCATGTCAAATTTATTAGTTACTATTAATAACACCAATTTGGTTGTCCAAATGTAATTTGTTTGACAAGTATGTTGTGACCTTCCATCTACTCATTTATGACTTACGAGCTTAGTATTACGGGGGCATCCTTGGTATTTATGAGGGCTAATTTTATTGTTCCGGTTTTGCAATTAGTTGCAAAGACGCTTAAATTGTATATTTGTGTTTGTTATAAAACAAGTAAACAGCTTTATCTATACTAAAGTGTTAAACGATCTGTAATTCTGTGATATATATGTCAGTAATTATGTTACTGTTATGTGTGTGTTGAGATATCAGATATTTTTTCATTTTAACAATGTTATAGTATTAGTCTTTTTAGTGTTTGAGTATATATATATGAAAATATGTTATCTCTATTGTATCATAAATATTGTTGTGATTATTATATAGTAGTTGTTCTATTAACATATAATGTTAATTTACAACTGGGTAGTTTGGGGCACACTCTCTTATAAGTAGGCTTTGAATAAGAATTGCGTGCGGTTTTAATTTTAGTTAATTTTGTGTATTGGTTGGCAGTCATAAATTAAGAGGTGTTGTGTTTGTGTGCGAATAATTGACGCGTGTTTTTTGGATTACCGTTTCAATCCAACATTTTCAATCTTCTTTGGGGTGAGTTTATATTTTCAATTTTACAAAGATATTTCCTAGATATTAATTCTCTTAAGAAGGCAGCCATTGTTACAAAATGAGTCAACTTCAGTGAGGCTCTCTGAGTATCTGAAGAGGTGTGGCCTATTTTGTACGAGTTGCTCTGAGCACATCTCTGTGTGTTGCAGCCATTTTCGGTTTTTGTCAACCATTTTTGTTTATAATTGCTCTCTGAGGAAAATTATGTTAATGTAACTTACCCTGTAGGAAATTCGACTGGTGTAACAGTGGTTACCCAGATGAGTATATATATTACTTTTCAAAAAATAAAAGGTGGGGGGATGAGAGGGGGTGAATGGGGGGGAGTGGAGGGGTGCTGTAAAAACATGGCGTGAGGTAAGTTTTTATTATTATTATTTTTATTATTCTTTCTTTATTAATATATGTATTGTAGTTTGTTAATTAATTATATATTTCTATAATGATACAATTTTTATAAGGGGGGAGTAGGGATTTAAGCCTGTTTTGAATGCAGTAGCATTCTTAGGCAATTAATTAAATTTTAATTAATTGATAGTAGTTTAAGGATGTAGTCAAAAATCCAACTGATGAGTCCTTTTGGCAGAGGACGAAAAACGTTTCTTGGAAGCCCATGGCCTTCACGGCATTACTTATATGTATCTGTCGTGAATATATATAAATATGGGTGGTTTAGTTTGATTATTTAGTTAATTTTGTATATTGTTGCTTGCATATCATTTTTCATTGCATTGCATTGCTTGCATTGTTTTTCGTCTGCTATTTGTAATTTGTAAAAAAATGTTTTCCATTTTTTATCTTTTTCAGGTACTTATGCATATTTTGTGTATATTTTTGGATTTTTGAGTGATTTTGGGGTGGTTTTTTGGTTCATTGATTTTGCTTATTTTAAGTTATATTTAGTTCTTATTATATAAATTACAAATATCACTCAATAGATATTTGCTGTTTGTTGAAGCTGAGTGATTCCCTACATTATTGGTGTTATGAAGCATCTGATTTGCACATGGGGACATTGGAGTCAAGAAGTGCTGCATGTTCAAGTGGTGTTGTGGCATTTTGTATCATCACATCAGGTTTCTGGTCATGTTAATTTGTTTAATATGATAAATATGGGGAAGCCCTTGTGTTGATGCAATGTAGCGTTCTGTCGCGTTATGCCTAGGTTTGTATCTCCAGTCAATTTTTATATATAAAAAAGTTGAAAGGTTAATAGAACTATTGACCCATTCTGGAATACAAAAGTCGCAATGGTTGCGTTTTAGAGTTGATTAGGAGGCAATGTATTCTCATCTGTTTAGTTGCTTTATGTTGAATATTTATGTCCAATATGCTGCGACATTCACTTGGGGTACATCGTAGCGTTCTGTCGTGTCTTATGCCTTAGGTTTGCATTTTTCCTACAAAGAGTTTATAGTACTTAAACTCTGAGGTGATGATCCTCTTGGAAATGCATTATCGCGGTTTACCGTGTTTTTCAGATATTTGTATAGGGTTGATCAAAGAGTGTGACAATGGATAATTGTTAGATTGTAATATAATTATATTCTTAGTTTATGTTGAATCATTCAATTGTCTGTGTCAAATTTTTTGATTGACATTTTAACGGTTTTGTCCGGAAAAAGAGCATGTTTGATGCAAGCGACTTATTTAAGGTGCCTGTTCCTTATGGATATTATTAAACAGCTGCCTTGTGTAGGTTAAATTCCATGACTTGTAATGTCATTATTGTGCAAGATAGATGTGGCTCCCTTCAGTGTGCAGAATCTGCTTGGTCAAAATAGACAGTAAAGCATACTAATATCCGTCTTTGTGTTGTAATAATTTAAGTTTTCCTTTAAATATACTGGGTTTTTGTTTGTCTTGTGGATTGACATAGTTGCATAAAGTTTAATTGATAAATTCACTCAGAATTTAAAGTATTTTGCTTGTCTGTCCGAAAGGAATTCCAGATATGCTTCCTGGGTAATGAGTAGCAATATATGTACCTTTTTCCTATTGGGTAGTTTTTTGTCGAGAGGGGGAGGCCATTTTGGTTTTTATCAACCATCTTTATTTATAATTGCTCTCTGAGAGGGAGGTGTGGCCTATTTGTAAATGTGATTCATACCCAGTAAGAAAAATGTAAAAGGGAAATTGTACTCTAATATGCCCAGTGGTAATTTGGATTATTCTATAAATTGTAATGTGTAAATTCATGGTAAAGTCAATTTGACTGCGGATGTTATTATACATTTTATTGTCTGATATCTCTTGTCTTGTGTATACGAACACATGTCGATTGTGTGCTTAAGGCTGTGATTATGCCAAACATTTGCAGTTCTAAGTTATCTGAATTGTTAATGGTTTTGGTATTAGTCAGTGTGTAGGTACGTTTTTTAGAATATATTAAATATTTTATATTATAAGTTGTTTTAACATTAGTGTTATGTAGATGTATGTATATATGTATATATATATATATATATATATATATATATATATGTACGTATGTGCATGTGTGTGTGCATATTCATATGTTTGTACGCCGAAAACTCCGTGTATTGTTAGATATATACAGTTTTTGTGGTACAAGTTTTGCACGTCTACAGTTAATTAAGGTATTGTTATGTATATTTTCCTGTTAGTTAGTCTGACAAAATAATAGATAGACTTTAGGACTTCTATATGAGATGAGGGGTGGAAAGGGGATTATGTGACAGTGTAGGCACTTATGGGCGACAGTACTTTTTTGACAAAAACTGATTTTTAACGTACGTCTACAACGATAACTTGATGTGGATGGGTTTGTGAATATTATTGCCACTTTCCCATTGATTTTTAATGGAAAAGGGTCAGTGTATTCGGTATACTTTTCTGCACAACACTAACGGTACTGATTACAGAACGGAGGCCATCAGGCAGGTATTCAAGTAAGTCGTCTAAAGAAGGTTAGATAAATATAAGATTTTCATTGTGGGGTTGAAGGGCTATCAGCTGGTATGCCCTGACTTGCAATCATCTTGTGTATAGTCTTTTTTATGGTGGTTTTTATATCATAAGATTTTAAGCAAGGTTGAAGGTCATACAATAGGATAGTTCCTGACTCACAATAGTCTTTTACGCGTTAGGGATTTTGTGTGGGGATTTTTAGATTTAATTGTTGGGGTAGTGATTGACTACTTGATGGACTCTACATTTGTGACCGAATATGTATTAAGGAATATTTGATAAGTCATCATTCAAGTTATGTAATGGTGCCTTTGACATATGTTAAAGATTCTTTAATACAGGTTTATGTTAAATAATTGTGTTTTTCCTCTAAAAAATCGGTTATTGGGACTCTGATTATGTGCTGCACAGTTTGATGTTCTTGACGGTCTTCGGCCGAAAATTTTGGCGAGAGGTTAACTATGTTTGTGGAATAATTTCTTCATAATTCCGTTTTGGTTACATCGCCAAGGAAAGCAACTAAATAACGTTTCAGAGCCTATGTTTCCAGACTCTTAGTATGATAAGACCTTAGCTGATGTGTATTATGCATAGTGTGGGTTTATTGTATTTGAGAGCACAAGCCAGAATTAGGCAATTATTTTCATAGGGATGGTTGTCCTTAGTGCCTAATTTCTTGTGATGTTAACCATGTTATGGAGTACTCGGTTATAGTTCCGTTTTGGCTACATCGCCAATTAAAGCAACTAAATAACTTTTCAGAGCCTATGTTTACAAGCTCTTAATGTGTAAAGGATTAAGGGAGTGAATGTTACATACACAGCTGGATTCTTTATGCATTTGAGAGCATAAGCCAGAACTAAATTTGTGTCTTCACTGGATGGTTGCTCCTCACAATTAGTGATTTTTGAACCGAAGATGAAGTAAACTGTTGATAATCGTACTTTTTCGTAACATAATCTTTGCGATACATGGACGTTCTACATTATAATAATCGTACTATTTCGCAATATGATCTATGAGATAGATGTATGCTCTACATTATAATAATTGGTACTGTTTTTTCGTAATATGATCTATGCGATATATGTATGCTCTTCATTTTATAATCATTCTATTTTCGTAATATGATCTATGCGATACACGTATGTTCTACATTATAGCAATCGTACTATTGTCGTATAGTATCTATGCGATACACGTATGGTTTTCCATTATAATAATCGTACTATTTCGTAATTTGATTTGTGCGATATATGTATGTTCTACATTAACAAGATTACTTTCTATTGAAAATTCATATATTTTTGTCTTCATCAAAGCCTTTGATGAAAACGAACATGTTTGATGCAAGTGACTCATTTAAGGTGACTGTCCCTTATTCAAAAGCTGTCTATTCAAAAGGCTGGTGTGGCGGTTAGAGTCTATGATAATTTGATGTATGGTATATGGCTTAGATTCCGAAAATTCTGTGCTTTTGTAAAGTAGTATACTGAATTGAGTCCAAATCAAGTAAATGAACCGTTAAGGAGCACTTATGTAGATATCATTCAAGTTATGCAATGATACCTACTAGCACAATAAATGTTCCTTAACTGCCAATAAATAAGTTAGTCATACCCATTCTTGTTCAAAATTGGTTAGGTTAGCTTAGGACTCATGAATTGATTTGATTACATTTTCATCACTAGCTTAGGCATGCTAGAAACCTTCCCTTGTAGTCTTCTTAAATTATCAAGGGTATTTAGTAAAGATGGTCGTAAAGAAGGGAGGGCTTAGGGGTGAATCCATATATTCAACCCCCACTGGGGGCTATTGGATCTTTATGGATATTTCATAGGTAATAAAACTTTTTTTGTGAGGAGCAGCCCGGATTTCTTTACAACCAGCCCTCCAGAAATCGATTAGATCTGATGGGTAATGGAATTCAGTACAAAAAGGGTCTGCTCCTTTACACAAGTACTGTGTTATCTATTCATGGGTGTTTAATAATTGTTGTGAAAATCATGTTGTGGTTGCTTCTCTATTGATTCTGTCTTGGATTTTCCTATTTTAGGCAAGTATCAGAAGTGGTGGATTGCTGCTTTTATACATCATGATTTATAGCACTCTATTTCCTTCCATGAGAGATATTATGTGGAAAGTGTGGCTTGTGAGGCATTGTGCGTAGACGTGAAGTTTTTATATTTGACTTGGGTGTCCCATGTTATAAAATATATAACTATATGTTATAAAATATATAAATATATATATATATATATTTGCTTGTTATAAAACAAGTAAACAGCTTTATCTATACTAAAGTGTTAAACGATCTGTATCTCTGTGATATATATGTCAGTAATTATGTTACTGTTATGTGTGTGTTGAGATATCAGATATTTTCTCATTTTAACAATGTTATAGTATTAGTCTTTTTAGTGTTTGAGTATATATATATGAAAATATGTTATCTCTATTGTATCATAAATATTGTTGTGGTTATTATATAGTAGTTGTTCTATTAACATATAATGTTAATTTACAACTGGGTAGTTTGGGGCACACTCTCTTATAAGTAGGCTTTGAATAAGAATTGCGTGCGGTTTTAATTTTAGTTAATTTTGTGTATTGGTTGGCAGTCATAAATTAAGATGTGTTGTGTTTGTGTGCGAATAATTGACGCGTGTTTTTTGGATTACCGTTTCAATCCAACATTTTCAATCTTCTTTGGGGTGAGTTTATATTTTCAATTTTACAAAGATATTTCCTAGATATTAATTCTCTTAAGAAGGCAGCCATTGTTACAAAATGAGTCAACTTCAGTGAGACTCTCTGAGTATCTGAAGAGGTGTGGCCTATTTTGTACGAGTTGCTCTGAGCACATCTCCGTGTGTTGCAGCCATTTTTGGTTTTTGTCAACCATTTTTGTTTATAATTGCTCTCTGAGGAAAATTATGTTAATGTACCTTACCCTGTAGGAAATTAGACTGGTGTAATAGTGGTAACACAGATGAGTATATTTGTATTTGTATTTGTATTTATTTATTTCGAGATATGCTAGTACAACAAGATATATATCTTATAATTAAAGCACTAGCTGCACAGTGTTGTGAAATTAAATGAGTAAACGATCTTATTATTTAAAAATTGACAAACATTGATAATCTAATGAGAGAAAAAAAAAGAATGACAACAGATATAACTTCAAATAAACAAGGTAAATCGACACAGTAAAATCTTATATAAAAATAAATTAAGAGTATAAAGTAATTAAAGTAATAAATAAATAAAAACTAATAAATCAAATTAATCAAGGCACTTCACTTCGTATATAAGAAAAGAAAATACAAGAGCTAAAAATCCCATCTTTTAAGAAGAAAGATAATTAAAAAGTTTGATTTTAAATTGATATGCATTGCCAGTAGTTTGTATATCTCTGGGAAGTGAGTTCCAAAGACGTATTGCGTGGACAAAAAATTGTCGTTCAGATGTTAGACAAGTGTGACGAATTGGTATTATATTGTTATTTCGATCAGATCGTGAAAACATAGCATTTGAAACAGTTCCAGCGGTGATTTTGTAGTTACGATTTTGTGTAATGTTAACGTTGTTCGAAAATTTAGAAGTGAGTTGAAATTCATATTAAAGATTTTACAAGCATATCTCGAAACGTGATCTGAGCGTCTAAGTCCAAAAACATAACGAGCGATATTGCTATAAACAACGTTAAGTTTTGCTTTACTAATACTATCACAGTTTGCAAAAATTTCGCAGCCATACAGTAAAGTTGGAATTAAGTAAGTTTTTGCTAGTAATAAACGAATTTTAACAGGAGTGAAGAATTGCACTGTCCACAAGCTACGCAACATACCATATACTTTACCAACGGCTATGTTTATATGATTATTCCAAGTTAAACATCGATTAAACGTTATTCCCAAGTTTTTTGCACAGTCAACATAATTTATTTCTGTCTCGTTAATTTTAATGATAGGAATCGAGTTAAGATCAATTCTATTCTTATAAATAACTAAGGTTTTTGATTTATTTGGATTGAGGCATAGTCCATTTTTCGTTGCCCAGTTATAAATAATCTTAAGGTCATAGCAAAGTTTTTCCGTGCAATCTGCGATATCTGAAAATTTTGAATTAATCTGCAATTGGACGTCATCTGCGTATAAATGAATATTGCAGTGCTGTGGTATTTCGACTATGTCGTTGATGTACATAGAAAATAATAAGGGTCCCAGTATTGAACCTTGAGGAACACCTCTTGGTATGGACATAAAGTCTGAAAATTTTTCTTTAACACACACAGCCTGCCTTCTGTTAAACAGATAAGACTTCATAAATTTCACACTAGTGCTAGAGAAATTGAAAAGATTTGCAAGTTTTATGCACAGTAGATTGTGGTCCACCGTATCGAAAGCTTTGGAATGGTCCAATAGAGTTAAAAAAGTGAGGTTGTTTTTATCTAAGGCTTTCCGTATTTCTTCTGACACTTGTATTAAAGCAGTAACACAGCTTCTTTTTGCTCTAAAACCCGATTGTTTTTCCGTAATCATGAAGTTTTCATTTAAAAATCTAATTACTTGAGAATAAAGAATGCGTTCAAAAACTTTAGATAGGAATGGCAATATAGCAATAGGGCGATATTCAGAAGAACCCTTAGGAAGTGGAATTATTTTGGCAGATTTCCAGCAATCAGGGAAAGTTGAGCTAGTTATTGAGAAGTTAATGATGTGAGTGATGAAAGGCAACAAAGTAGGAAGAAGCGCCTTCAAGAACACTGGATGCATTTCATCAAAACCTATCGCATTAGATTTAATAGACAGAACACATCGTAATACTTCCATCTGATCAACGCAATTAAAGCTGAAAGATTGCGCACTTTCCGGGAAGTTATTATTCATGTAGTTAGATGTATCGACTGAAGGCATGTTGATATTAATAAACTTTTTGTTAATTTCATTTATTTCACTTTGTGAACATGTATCTATAGTAACACGTTTTTCATTATTTATACCAACATCTCTTATGAGCTTCCATTTTTGCTTCGAACTTATCGCATAGTTGAATTTAGATTCGTAAAATTTCGTTTTTGCTTCTTTTATCATGGAGTTAACAAATTTTCTTATTGTCTGAAAATGTTTATACATTTTTGGAATTTTAAAACGTTTCCAACGATTATACGCAGTATTACGTTTTAAAATCAAGGCTTCTATATCACGATTGAACCATGGTCTCTTCTCAGCAGACCATGTCTTAGATTTTACGACAACGAATTTGTCATATAAAAGTCCAATGTTTCTATTCAAGAATGATAACTGTTCGTTAACACTAATCATGCTATAAATTAAATTCCAGTTAATTCTATCTAAATCCGTTTTAAGAGAGCTATAGTCTATGTTTTTGAAATCACGATATGTAATAGTTTCCGGTGCGGAGATTGCTTGGAGATCAAAGGTGAGAAAAATAAGATCGTGTTTAGAAAAAGCGCAAGCATTGATTTGATCATATAATAGTATATTTGATACATCACTGACAAAAAATAAGTCAAGCAATGTATTACTTGTTTTTGTGAAGTGGGTAGGAGTATCCTGATTAACGGAGAATAGACCAAGGGATTGCATACTCAGGAGTAGATCAGTTTCAGTAAGCAAGTCGCTGTTAAAATCCCCTGCAATTACGATATTTTTGTATGGTAAACACACTTGTTCAATAACGTCCGCTAAGGGACCTATATCAATGTTTTTATTTGGTCTGTATATAGTTGCAAGTAGAAGATTATTGACACCCACTGTTATATTTATAAAAAGATATTCACATAGACTACCTGGATCTGATTGGTGAACAATTTTGCAAGAAAAACAAGATTTTACATAGATGGCCACGCCCCCAGCATGGCTATGTCTATCGGCTCTGTAAAGATTGTAGCCGTGCAAATTAAAGAGTGCAGTAGGCAAGTAAGGAGAGAACCACGTCTCGGAAACACACAAGATATCAATGCTGGAACCTTCGAACAAATATTTTAACTCGTCGATTTTATTAACGAGACTCTGAGCATTAATATGGCAAATTTTAAGTCAAGTTTTTTGCCCAGACAAAATTCGAATCATTTCGAAGGAGTGATCTTTGGAACTTCCCGAAGCTCTAGATTGGGAAATCATTATCAATCAAAACATAAATTAAAAAAATTTGACAATGCATACTTTCAAATAAACTAGTGGTGAAAAGATAAGGAATAAAAATAAACTTAAATTTAACAAATTTCTGAATAATTCGGTTTTTAAAGATACTTGAGTGAAGTGCCATAGGAAAAAAGATATAACTATAATAATAATAAAATATAACAATAATACTAAAAAAATAAGTTAAAGAATGTAAAGAGCATTTATGTGCAGCATATACAAGTTTAAAATTTTTACGTGTTTGGTATAAAATTGTTGTTATGAAAAAACTGATGTTCAGCAGGTCCGGAACGTAGGTGTTGAGTATTATTAAACTGCTCCAATTCACTCGCAGAAGAAATGCGTATAGCAGAATCATGTTGTTCTCTCTTAACGTAAACAATACCTCGCATCGAAAAAGCTGTAGATATGCATCGCAGTTTTTTTAGTCGTAATGCAGCCTGCAGAATGTTAGAGTTACTTTTAGTTAAATTTTTTATGCACTTAGTTGATAATTGAAGTTATGTTTTGAATTTTGGCGGTGAGAGTTTTATAAATATTAATTATTAAAGCTCTGGATTAATATGCCTTGGAAAGTACTAATTAATTCACTTCACTTCAGTTTATGTCTAGAGCTTATTTTTACACTTGTTACAAGTCTCTTTTTATTTAAATTAGCTGATTTTTAGTCTCTAATGAGCTGTGGGCAAAACACGTCCGATCGCACGAAAAGTTCTCATGTTTTTTCTTTTATATATTACTTTTTAAAAAATAAAAGGTGGGGGGATGAGAGGGGTGAATGGGGGGAGTGGAGGGGTGCTGTAAAAACATGGAGTGAGGTAAGTTTTTATTATTATTATTATTATTCTTTCTTTTTTAATATATGTATTGTAGTTTGTTAATTAATTATATATTTCTATAATGATACAATTTTTATAAGGGGGGAGTAGGGATTTAAGCCTTTTTTGAATGCAGTAGCATTCTTAGGCAATTAATTAAATTTTAATTAATTGATAGTAGTTTAAGGATGTAGTTAAAAATCCAACTGATGAGTCCTTTTGGCAGAGGACGAAAAACGTTTCTTGGAAGCCCATGGCCTTCAAGGCATTACTTATATGTATCTGTCGTGAATATATATAAATATGGGTGGTTTAGTTTGATTATTTAGTTAATTTTGTATATTGTTGCTTGCATATCATGTGTTTTTCGTCTGCTATTTGTAATTTGTAAAAAAATGTTTTCCATTTTTTATCTTTTTCAGGTACTTATGCATATTTTGTGCATATTTTTGGATTTTTGAGTGATTTTGGGGTGGTTTTTTTGGTTCATTGATTTTGCTTATTTTAAGTTATATTTAGTTCTTATTATATAAATTATAAATATCACTCAATAGATATTTGCTGTTTGTTGAAGCTGAGTGATTCCCTACATTATTGGTGTTATGTAGCATCTGATTTGCACATGGGGACATTGGAGTCAAGAAGTGCAGCATGTTCAAGTGGTGTTGTGGCATTTTGTATCATCACATCAGGTTTCTGGTCATGTTAATTTGTTTAATATGATAAATATGGGGAAGCCCTTGTGTTGAT
This sequence comes from Coremacera marginata, assembly GCA_914767935.1. NCBI lineage: Eukaryota > Metazoa > Arthropoda > Insecta > Diptera > Sciomyzidae > Coremacera > Coremacera marginata. Next base: position 113,738,506 of record OU612045.1, read on the forward strand.
GCAATGTAGCGTTCTGTCGCGTTATGCCTAGGTTTGTATCTCCAGTCAATTTTTATATATAAAAAAGTTGAAAGGTTAATAGAACTATTGACCCATTCTGGAATACAAAAGTCGCAATGGTTGCGTTTTAGAGTTGAGTAGGAGGCAATGTATTCTCATCTGTTTAGTTGCTTTATGTTGAATATTTATGTCCAATATGCTGCGACATTCACTTGGGGTACATCGTAGCGTTCTGTCGTGTCTTATGCCTTAGGTTTGCATTTTTCCTACAAAGAGTTTATAGTACTTAAACTCTGAGGTGATGATCCTCTTGGAAATGCATTATCGCGGTTTACCGTGTTTTTTCAGATATTTGTATAGGGTTGATCAAAGAGTGTGACAATGGATAATTGTTAGATTGTAATATAATTATATTCTTAGTTTATGTTGAATCATTCAATTGTCTGTGTCAAATTTTTTGATTGACATTTTAACGGTTTTGTCCGGAAAAAGAGCATGTTTGATGCAAGCGACTTATTTAAGGTGCCTGTTCCTTATGGATATTATTAAACAGCTGCCTTGTGTAGGTTAAATTCCATGACTTGTAATGTCATTATTGTGCAAGATAGATGTGGCTCCCTTTAGTGTGCAGAATCTGCTTGGTCTAAATAGACAGTAAAGCATAGTTATATCCGTCTTTGTGTTGTAATAAATTTAAGTTTTCCTTTAAATATACTGGGTTTTTGTTTGTCTTGTGGATTGACATAGTTGCATAAAGTTTAATTGATAAATTCACGCAGAATTTAAAGTATTTTGCTTGTCTGTCCGAAAGGAATTCCAGATATGCTTCCTGGGTAATGAGTAGCAATATATGTACCTTTTTCCTATTGGGTAGTTTTTTGTCGAGAGGGGAGGCCATTTTGGTTTTTATCAACCATCTTTATTTATAATTGCTCTCTGAGAGGGAGGTGTGGCCTATTTGTAAATGTGATTCATACCCAGTAAGAAAAATGTAAAAGGGAAATTGTACTCTAATATAATATGCCCAGTGGTAATTTGGATTATTCTATAAATTGTAATGTGTAGATTCATGGTAAAGTCAATTTGACTGCGGATGTTATTATACATTTTATTGTCTGATATCTCTTGTCTTGTGTATACGAACACATGTCGATTGTGTGCTTAAGGCTGTGATTATGCCAAACATTTGCAGTTCTAAGTTATCTGAATTGTTAATGGTTTTGGTATTAGTCAGTGTGTAGGTAAGTTTTTTAGAATATATTAAATATTTTATATTATAAGTTGTTTTACCATTAGTGTTATGTAGATGTATCTATATATGTATATATATATATATATATATGTATATGTGTACGTATGTGCATGTGTGTGTGCATATTCATATGTTTGTACGCCGAAAACTCCGTGTATTGTTAGATATATACAGTTTTTGTGGTACAAGTTTTGCACGTCTACAGTTAATTAAGGTATTGTTATGTATATTTTCTTGTTAGTTAGTCTGACAAAATAATAGATAGACTTTAGGATTTCTATATGAGATAGGGGTGGAAAGGGGATTATGTGACAGTGTAGGCACTTATGGGCGACAGTACTTTTTTGACAAAAACTGATTTTTAACGTACGTCTACAACGATAACTTGATGTGGATGGGTTTGTGAATATTATTGCCTCTTTCCCATTGATTTTTAATGGAAAAGGGTCAGTGTATTCTGTATACTTTTCTGCACAACACTAACGGTACTGATTACAGAACGGAGGCCATCAGGCAGGTATTCAAGTAATGTCGTCTAAAGAAGGTTAGATAAGTATAAGATTTTCATTGTGGGGTTGAAGGGCTATCAGCTGGTATGCCCTGACTTGCAATAATCTTGTGTATAATCTTTTTTATGGTGGTTTTTATATCATAAGATTTTAAGCAAGGTTGAAGGTCATACAATAGGATAGTTCTTAACTCACAATAGTCTTTTACGCGTTAGGGATTTTGTGTGGGGATTTTTAGATTTAATTGTTGGGGTAGTGATTGACTACTTGACGGACTCTACATTTGTGACCGAATATGTATTAAGAAATATTTGATAAGTCATCATTCAAGTTATGTAATGGTGCCTTTGACATATGTTAAAGATTCTTTAATACAGGTTTATGTTAAATAATTGTGTTTTTCCTCTAAAAAATCGGTTATTGGGACTCTGATTATGTGCTGCACAGTTTGATGTTCTTGACGGTCTTCGGCCGAAAATTTTGGCGAGAGGTTAACTATGTTTGTGGAATAATTTCTTCATAATTCCGTTTTGGTTACATCGCCAAGGAAAGCAACTAAATAACGTTTCAGAGCCTATGTTTCCAGACTCTTAGTATGATAAGACCTTAGCTGATGTGTATTATGCATAGTGTGGGTTTATTGTATTTGAGAGCACAAGCCAGAACTAAATTTGTGTCTTCACTGGATGGTTGCACTGGATCTTTGCGATATATGGACGTTCTACATTATAATAATCGTACTATTTCGCAATATGATCTATGCGATAGATGTATGCTCTACATTATAATAATTGGTACTGTTTTTTCGTAATATGATCTATGCGATATTTGTATGCTCTTCATTTTATAATCATACTATTTTCGTAATATGATCTATGCGATACACGTATGTTCTACATTATAACAATCGTACTATTGTCGTATAGTATCTATGCGATACACGTATGGTTTTCCATTATAATAATCGTACTATTTCGTAATTTGATTTGTGCGATATATGTATGTTCTACATTAACAAGATTACTTCCTATTGAAAATTCATATATTTTTGCCTTCATCAAAGCCTTTGATGAAAACGAACATGTTTGATGCAAGTGACTCATTTAAGGTGACTGTCCCTTATTCAAAAGCTGTCTATTCAAAAGGCTGTTGTGGCGGTTAGAGTCTATGATAATTTGATGTATGGTATATGGCTTAGATTCCGAAAATTCTGTGCTTTTGTAAAGTAGTATACTGAATTGAGTCCAAATCAAGTAAATGAACCGTTAAGGAGCACTTATGTAGATATCATTCGAGTTATGCAATGATACCTACTAGCACAATAAATGTTCCATAACTGCCAATAAATAAGTTAGTCATACCCATTCTTGTTCAAAATTGGTTAGGTTAGCTTAGGACTCATGCACTGATTTGATTACATTTTCATCACTAGCTTAGGCATGCTAGAAACCTTCCCTTGTAGTCTTCTTAAATTATCAAGGGTATTTAGTAAAGATGGTCGTAAAGAAGGGAGGGCTTAGGGGTGAATCCATATATTCACCCCCACTGGGGGCTATTGGATCTTTATGGATATTTCATAGGTAATAAAACCCTTTTTGTGAGGAGCAGCCCAGATTTCTTTACAGCCAGCCCTCCAGAAATCGATTAGATCTGATGGGTAATGGAATTCAGTACAAAAAGGGTCTGCTCCTTTACACAAGTACTGTGTTATCTATTCATGGGTGTTTAATAATTGTTGTGAAAATCATGTTGTGGTTGCTTCTCTATTGATTCTGTCTTGGATTTTCCTTTTTTAGGCAAGTATCAGAAGTGGTGGATTGCTGCTTTTATACATCATGATTTATAGCACTCTATTTCCTTCCATGAGAGATATTATGTGGAAAGTGTGGCTTGTGAGGCATTGTGCGTAGACGTGAAGTTTTTATATTTGACTTGGGTGTCCCATGTCAAATTTATTAGTTACTATTAATAACACCAATTTGGTTGTCCAAATGTAATTTGTTTGACAAGTATGTTGTGACCTTCCATCTACTCATTTATGACTTACGAGCTTAGTATTACGGGGGCATCCTTGGTATTTATGAGGGCTAATTTTATTGTTCCGGTTTTGCAATTAGTTGCAAAGAGGCTTAAATTGTATATTTGTGTTTGTTATAAAACAAGTAAACAGCTTTATCTATACTAAAGTGTTAAACGATCTGTATCTCTGTGATATATATGTCAGTAATTATGTTAATGTTATGTGTGTGTTGAGATATCAGATATTTTCTCATTTTAACAATGTTATAGTATTAGTCTTTTTAGTGTTTGAGTATATATATATGAAAATATGTTATCTCTATTGTATCATAAATATTGTTGTGATTATTATATAGTAGTTGTTCTATTAACATCCCAGTGGGCAAATGCAGCAGTCCGAAGGCCGTTTAAAAGGCCTGTATTTGCATTCGATAGGCCTTACACAATCCTTGTAAGCTCCCTTGTATTGTTTGTATGAAACGAGAAAATTTGTTAGTACTTCCGCACTCCCTGCTTTAAAGAGGCCTGCTATAAGCACTCCTTTAAAATGGCTTAAAGAAGGGGTTAACCAAAACAATTAAAAAAATATTTTTTTTTTATTTCTTTTTATGTATACCTACCTATTTATTCTGTGATTCTGTGATTTTATTTTATTTTACATATTTTTGCCGGATAAGAATATTTCTAAGTCATGACGTTGATTATTATTGAGTATATTTGAACTAACATATATTTTAACTTTTAACGAAAAAGTAACCCTGAAATATAAGCAGAACCAGTTTTTGTAGGAAAAATATAATTGTTGTACTGCCCTGTGTAGCAGTCACATCACAGAGAAATAACGAAAACTTCTTGCCTTCCTTTTAGCAGGCAGGCCTTTTAGGAGCCCTCACCGATGCAGTGATGTTGTTAAGTGTGTTGACGCCAAAAAAAGCAGTTAATGCATGCCTTTTTTTCAAGAGGCCTGACTGAATTGCCCACTGGGATATAATGTTAATTTACAACTGGGTAGTTTGGGGCACACTCTCTTATAAGTAGGCTTTGAATAAGAATTGCGTGCGGTTTTAATTTTAGTTAATTTTGTGTATTGGTTGGCAGTCATAAATTAAGAGGTGTTGTGTTTGTGTGCGAATAATTGACGCGTGTTTTTTGGATTACCGTTTCAATCTTCTTTGGGGTGAGTTTATATTTTCAATTTTACAAAGATATTTCCTAGATATTAATTCTCTTAAGAAGGCAGCCATTGTTACAAAATGAGTCAACTTCAGTGAGACTCTCTGAGTATCTGAAGAGGTGTGGCCTATTTTGTACGAGTTGCTCTGAGCACATCTCTGTGTGTTGCAGCCATTTTCGGTTTTTGTCAACCATTTTTGTTTATAATTGCTCTCTGAGGAAAATTATGTTAATGTAACTTACCCTGTAGGAAATTCGACTGGTGTAACAGTGGTTACCCAGATGAGTATATATATTACTTTTCAAAAAATAAAAGGTGGGGGATGAGAGGGGGTGAATGGGGGGGAGTGGAGGGGTGCTGTAAAAACATTAATATATGTATTAATATATGTATTGTAGTTTGTTAATTAATTATATATTTCTATAATGATACAATTTTTATAAGGGGGGAGTAGGGATTTAAGCCTTTTTTGAGTAGCATTCTTAGGCAATTAATTAAATTTTAATTAATTGATAGTAGTTTAAGGATGTAGTCAAAAATCCAACTGATGAGTCCTTTTGGCAGAGGACGAAAAACGTTTCTTGGAAGCCCATGGCCTTCACGGCATTACTTATATGTATCTGTCGTGAATATATATAAATATGGGTGGTTTAGTTTGATTATTTAGTTAATTTTGTATATTGTTGCTTGCATATCATTTTTCATTGCATTGCATTGCTTGCATTGTTTTTCGTCTGCTATTTGTAATTTGTAAAAAAATGTTTTCCATTTTTTATCTTTTTCAGGTACTTATGCATATTTTGTGTACATTTTTGGATTTTTGAGTGATTTTGGGGTGGATTTTTGGTTCATTGATTTTGCTAATTTTAAGTTATATTTAGTTCTTATTATATAAATTGCAAATATCACTCAATAGATATTTGCTGTTTGTTAAAGCTAAGTGATTCCCTACATTATTGGTGTTATGAAGCATCTGATTTGCACATGGGGACATTGGAGTCAAGAAGTGCTGCATGTTCAAGTGGTGTTGTGGCATTTTGTATCATCACATCAGGTTTCTGGTCATGTTAATTTGTTTAATATGATAAATATGGGGAAGCCCTTGTGTTGATGCAATGTAGCGTTCTGTCGCGTTATGCCTAGGTTTGTATCTCCAGTCAATTTTTATATATAAAAAAGTTGAAAGGTTAATAGAACTATTGACCCATTCTGGAATACAAAAGTCGCAATGGTTGCGTTTTAGAGTTGAGTAGGAGGCAATGTATTCTCATCTGTTTAGTTGCTTTATGTTGAATATTTATGTCCAATATGATGCGACATTCACTTGGGGTACATCGTAGCGTTCTGTCGTGTCTTATGCCTTAGGTTTGCATTTTTCCTACAAAGAGTTTATAGTACTTAAACTCTGAGGTGATGATCCTCTTGGAAATGCATTATTGCGGTTTACCGTGTTTTTCAGATATTTGTATAGGGTTGATCAAAGAGTGTGACAATGGATAATTGTTAGATTGTAATATAATTATATTCTTAGTTTATGTTGAATCATTCAATTGTCTGTGTCAAATTTTTTGATTGACATTTTAACGGTTTTGTCCGGAAAAAGAGCATGTTTGATGCAAGCGACTTATTTAAGGTGCCTGTTCCTTATGGATATTATTAAACAGCTGCCTTGTGTAGGTTAAATTCCATGACTTGTAATGTCATTATTGTGCAAGATAGATGTGGCTCCCTTCAGTGTGCAGAATCTGCTTGGTCAATATAGACAGTAAAGCATAGTAATATCCGTCTTTGTGTTGTAATAATTTAAGTTTTCCTTTAAATATACTGGGTTTTTGTTTGTCTTGTGGATTGACATAGTTGCATAAAGTTTAATTGATAAATTCACTCAGAATTTAAAGTATTTTGCTTGTCTGTCCGAAAGGAATTCCAGATATGCTTCCTGGGTAATGAGTAGCAATATATGTACCTTTTTCCTATTGGGTAGTTTTTTGTCGAGAGGGGGAGGCCATTTTGGTTTTTATCAACCATCTTTATTTATAATTGCTCTCTGAGAGGGAGGTGTGGCCTATTTGTAAATGTGATTCATACCCAGTAAGAAAAATGTAAAAGGGAAATTGTACTCTAATATAATATGCCCAGTGGTAATTTGGATTATTCTATAAATTGTAATGTGTAAATTCATGGTAAAGTCAATTTGACTGCGGATGTAATTATACATTTTATTGTCTGATATCTCTTGTCTTGTGTATACGAACACATGTCGATTGTGTGCTTAAGGCTGTGATTATGCCAAACATTTGCAGTTCTAAGTTATCTGAATTGTTAATGGTTTTGGTATTAGTCAGTGCGTAGGTACGTTTTTTAGAATATATTAAATATTTTATATTATAAGTTGTTTTAACATTAGTGTTATGTAGATGTATGTATATATGTATATATATATATATATATATATATATATGTACGTATGTGCATGTGTGTGTGCATATTCATATGTTTGTACGCCGAAAACTCCGTGTATTGTTAGATATATACAGTTTTTGTGGGACAAGTTTTGCACGTCTACAGTTAATTAAGGTATTGTTATGTATATTTTCCTGTTAGTTAGTCTGACAAAATAATAGATAGACTTTAGGACTTCTATATGAGATGAGGGGTGGAAAGGGGATTATGTGACAGTGTAGGCACTTATGGGCGACAGTACTTTTTTGACAAAAACTGATTTTTAACGTACGTCTACAACTATAACTTGATGTGGATGGGTTTGTGAATATTATTGCCACTTTCCCATTGATTTTTAATGGAAAAGGGTCAGTGTATTCTGTATACTTTTCTGCACAACACTAACGGTACTGATTACAGAACGGAGGCCATCAGGCAGGTATTCAAGTAAGTCGTCTAAAGAAGGTTAGATAAGTATAAGATTTTCATTGTGGGGTTGAAGGGCTATCAGCTGGTATGCCCTGACTTGCAATCATCTTGTGTATAGTCTTTTTTATGGTGGTTTTTATATCATAAGATTTTAAGCAAGGTTGAAGGTCATACAATAGGATAGTTCCTGACTCACAATAGTCTTTTACGCGTTAGGGATTTTGTGTGGGGATTTTTAGATTTAATTGTTGGGGTAGTGATTGACTACTTGATGGACTCTACATTTGTGACCGAATATGTATTAAGGAATATTTGATAAGTCATCATTCAAGTTATGTAATGGTGCCTTTGACATATGTTAAAGATTCTTTAATACAGGTTTATGTTAAATAATTGTGTTTTTCCTCTAAAAAATCGGTTATTGGGACTCTGATTATGTGCTGCACAGTTTGATGTTCTTGACGGTCTTCGGCCGAAAATTTTGGCGAGAGGTTAACTATGTTTGTGGAATAATTTCTTCATAATTCCGTTTTGGTTACATCGCCAAGGAAAGCAACTAAATAACGTTTCAGAGCCTATGTTTCCAGACTCTTAGTATGATAAGACCTTAGCTGATGTGTATTATGCATAGTGTGGGTTTATTGTATTTGAGAGCACAAGCCAGAAGTAGGCAATTATTTTCATAGGGATGGTTGTCCTTAGTGCCTAATTTCTTGTGATGTTAACCATGTTATGGAGTACTCGGTTATAGTTCCGTTTTGGCTACATCGCCAAGGAAAGCAACTAAATAACGTTTCAGAGCCTATGTTTCCAAGCTCTTAATGTGTAAAGGATTAAGGGAGTGAATGTTACATACACAGCTGGATTCTTTATGCATTTGAGAGCATAAGCCAGAACTAAATTTGTGTCTTCACTGGATGGTTGCTCCTCACAATTAGTGATTTTTGAACCGAAGATGAAGTAAAGGGTTGATAATCGTACTTTTTCGTAACATAATCTTTGCGATACATGGACGTTCTACATTATAATAATCGTACTATTTCGCAATATGATCTATGCGATAGATGTATGCTCTACATTATAATAATTGGTACTGTTTTTTCGTAATATGATCTATGCGATATATGTATGCTCTTCATTTTATAATCATACTATTTTCGTAATATGATCTATGCGATACACGTATGTTCTACATTATAACAATCGTACTATTGTCGTATAGTATCTATGCGATACACGTATGGTTTTCCATAATAATAATCATACTACTTCGTAATTTGATTTGTGCGATATATGTATGTTCTACATTAACAAGATTACTTTCTATTGAAAATTCATATATTTTTGTCTTCATCAAAGCCTTTGATGAAAACGAACATGTTTGATGCAAGTGACTCATTTAACCTTCCTATACTCGCGCGTTGGTCTCTCAGACCAATCGACCATCATTAATTGTTCCATCAATAGCTACTAAAGATAATTATATCTTTTATTTTCTTATTTTTAAATGTAATATTAATTACAGTATATAAAAATACAAAAATCATAAAATATTATCTATTGCCACTGATCAATAACATTTCATTTGTCGGTCCGAGAGTCAAACGTGCGAGTATAGGAAGGTTAAGGTGACTGTCCCTTATTTAAAAGCTGTCTATTCAAAAGGCTGGTGTGGCGGTTAGAGGCTATGATAATTTGATGTATGGTATATGGCTTAGATTCCGAAAATTCTGTGCTTTTGTAAAGTAGTATACTGAATTGAGTCCAAATCAAGTAAATGAACCGTTAAGGAGCACTTATGTAGATATCATTCAAGTTATGCAATGATACCTACTAGCACAATAAATGTTCCTTAACTGCCAATAAATAAGTTTGTCATACCCATTCTTGTTCAAAATTGGTTAGGTTAGCTTAGGACTCATGCATTGCTTTGATTACATTTTCCTCACTAGCTTAGGCATGCTAGAAACCTTCCCTTGTAGTCTTCTTAAATTATCAAGGATATTTAGTAAAGATGGTCGTAAAGAAGAGAGGGCTTAGGGGTGAATCCATATATTCACCCCCACTGGGGGCTATTGGATCTTTATGGATATTTCATAGGTAATAAAACCCTTTTTGTGAGGAGCAGCCCGGATTTCTTTACAACCAGCCCTCCAGAAATCGATTAGATCTGATGGGTAATGGAATTCAGTACAAAAAGGGTCTGCTCCTTTACACAAGTACTGTGTTATCTATTCATGGGTGTTTAATAATTGTTGTGAAAATCATGTTGTGGTTGCTTCTCTATTGATTCTGTCTTGGATTTTCCTATTTTAGGCAAGTATCAGAAGTGGTGGATTGCTGCTTTTATACATCATGATTTATAGCACTCTATTTCCTTCCATGAGAGATATTATGTGGAAAGTGTGGCTTGTGAGGCATTGTGCGTAGACGTGATGTTTTTATATTTGACTTGGGTGTCCCATGTCAAATTTATTAGTTACTATTAATAACACCAATTTGGTTGTCCAAATGTAATTTGTTTGACAAGTATGTTGTGACCTTCCATCTACTCATTTATGACTTACGAGCTTAGTATTACGGGGGCATCCTTGGTATTTATGAGGGCTAATTTTATTGTTCCGGTTTTGCAATTAGTTGCAAAGACGCTTAAATTGTATATTTGTGTTTGTTATAAAACAAGTAAACAGCTTTATCTATACTAAAGTGTTAAACGATCTGTAATTCTGTGATATATATGTCAGTAATTATGTTACTGTTATGTGTGTGTTGAGATATCAGATATTTTTTCATTTTAACAATGTTATAGTATTAGTCTTTTTAGTGTTTGAGTATATATATATGAAAATATGTTATCTCTATTGTATCATAAATATTGTTGTGATTATTATATAGTAGTTGTTCTATTAACATATAATGTTAATTTACAACTGGGTAGTTTGGGGCACACTCTCTTATAAGTAGGCTTTGAATAAGAATTGCGTGCGGTTTTAATTTTAGTTAATTTTGTGTATTGGTTGGCAGTCATAAATTAAGAGGTGTTGTGTTTGTGTGCGAATAATTGACGCGTGTTTTTTGGATTACCGTTTCAATCTTCTTTGGGGTGAGTTTATATTTTCAATTTTACAAAGATATTTCCTAGATATTAATTCTCTTAAGAAGGCAGCCATTGTTACAAAATGAGTCAACTTCAGTGAGACTCTCTGAGTATCTGAAGAGGTGTGGCCTATTTTGTACGAGTTGCTCTGAGCACATCTCTGTGTGTTGCAGCCATTTTCGGTTTTTGTCAACCATTTTTGTTTATAATTGCTCTCTGAGGAAAATTATGTTAATGTAACTTACCCTGTAGGAAATTCGACTGGTGTAACAGTGGTTACCCAGATGAGTATATATATTACTTTTCAAAAAATAAAAGGTGGGGGGATGAGAGGGGGTGAATGGGGGGGAGTGGAGGGGTGCTGTAAAAACATGGCGTGAGGTAAGTTTTTATTATTATTATTTTTATTATTCTTTCTTTTTTAATATATGTATTGTAGTTTGTTAATTAATTATATATTTCTATAATGATACAATTTTTATAAGGGGGGATTAGGGATTTAAGCCTGTTTTGAATGCAGTAGCATTCTTAGGCAATTAATTAAATTTTAATTAATTGATAGTAGTTTAAGGATGTAGTCAAAAATCCAACTGATGAGTCCTTTTGGCAGAGGACGAAAAACGTTTCTTGGAAGCCCATGGCCTTCACGGCATTACTTATATGTATCTGTCGTGAATATATATAAATATGGGTGGTTTAGTTTGATTATTTAGTTAATTTTGTATATTGTTGCTTGCATATCATTTTTCATTGCATTGCATTGCTTGCATTGTTTTTCGTCTGCTATTTGTAATTTGTAAAAAAATGTTTTCCATTTTTTATCTTTTTCAGGTACTTATGCATATTTTGTGTATATTTTTGGATTTTTGAGTGATTTTGGGGTGGTTTTTTGGTTCATTGATTTTGCTTATTTTAAGTTATATTTAGTTCTTATTATATAAATTACAAATATCACTCAATAGATATTTGCTGTTTGTTGAAGCTAAGTGATTCCCTACATTATTGGTGTTATGAAGCATCTGATTTGCACATGGGGACATTGGAGTCAAGAAGTGCTGCATGTTCAAGTGGTGTTGTGGCATTTTGTATCATCACATCAGGTTTCTGGTCATGTTAATTTGTTTAATATGATAAATATGGGGAAGCCTTGTGTTGATGCAATGTAGCGTTCTGTCGCGTTATGCCTAGGTTTGTATCTCCAGTCAATTTTTATATATAAAAAAGTTGAAAGGTTAATAGAACTATTGACCCATTCTGGAATACAAAAGTCGCAATGGTTGCGTTTTAGAGTTGAGTAGGAGGCAATGTATTCTCATCTGTTTAGTTGCTTTATGTTGAATATTTATGTCCAATATGATGCGACATTCACTTGGGGTACATCGTAGCGTTCTGTCGTGTCTTATGCCTTAGGTTTGCATTTTTCCTACAAAGAGTTTATAGTACTTAAACTCTGAGGTGATGATCCTCTTGGAAATGCATTATTGCGGTTTACCGTGTTTTTCAGATATTTGTATAGGGTTGATCAAAGAGTGTGACAATGGATAATTGTTAGATTGTAATATAATTATATTCTTAGTTTATGTTGAATCATTCAATTGTCTGTGTCAAATTTTTTGATTGACATTTTAACGGTTTTGTCCGGAAAAAGAGCATGTTTGATGCAAGCGACTTATTTAAGGTGCCTGTTCCTTATGGATATTATTAAACAGCTGCCTTGTGTAGGTTAAATTCCATGACTTGTAATGTCATTATTGTGCAAGATAGATGTGGCTCCCTTCAGTGTGCAGAATCTGCTTGGTCAATATAGACAGTAAAGCATAGTAATATCCGTCTTTGTGTTGTAATAATTTAAGTTTTCCTTTAAATATACTGGGTTTTTGTTTGTCTTGTGGATTGATATAGTTGCATAAAGTTTAATTGATAAATTCACTCAGAATTTAAAGTATTTTGCTTGTCTGTCCGAAAGGAATTCCAGATATGCTTCCTGGGTAATGAGTAGCAATATATGTACCTTTTTCCTATTGGGTAGTTTTTTGTCGAGAGGGGGAGGCCATTTTGGTTTTTATCAACCATCTTTATTTATAATTGCTCTCTGAGAGGGAGGTGTGGCCTATTTGTAAATGTGATTCATACCCAGTAAGAAAAATGTAAAAGGGAAATTGTACTCTAATATAATATGCCCAGTGGTAATTTGGATTATTCTATAAATTGTAATGTGTAAATTCATGGTAAAGTCAATTTGACTGCGGATGTTATTATACATTTTATTGTCTGATATCTCTTGTCTTGTGTATACGAACACATGTCGATTGTGTGCTTAAGGCTGTGATTATGCCAAACATTTGCAGTTCTAAGTTATCTGAATTGTTAATGGTTTTGGTATTAGTCAGTGCGTAGGTACGTTTTTTAGAATATATTAAATATTTTATATTATAAGTTGTTTTAACATTAGTGTTATGTAGATGTATGTATATATGTATATATATATATATATATATATATATATGTACGTATGTGCATGTGTGTGTGCATATTCATATGTTTGTACGCCGAAAACTCCGTGTATTGTTAGATATATACAGTTTTTGTGGTACAAGTTTTGCACGTCTACAGTTAATTAAGGTATTGTTATGTATATTTTCCTGTTAGTTAGTCTGACAAAATAATAGATAGACTTTAGGACTTCTATATGAGATGAGGGGTGGAAAGGGGATTATGTGACAGTGTAGGCACTTATGGGCGACAGTACTTTTTTGACAAAAACTGATTTTTAACGTACGTCTACAACGATAACTTGATGTGGATGGGTTTGTGAATATTATTGCCACTTTCCCATTGATTTTTAATGGAAAAGGGTCAGTGTATTCTGTATACTTTTCTGCACAACACTAACGGTACTGATTACAGAACGGAGGCCATCAGGCAGGTATTCAAGTAAGTCGTCTAAAGAAGGTTAGATAAGTATAAGATTTTCATTGTGGGGTTGAAGGGCTATCAGCTGGTATGCCCTGACTTGCAATCATCTTGTGTATAGTCTTTTTTATGGTGGTTTTTATATCATAAGATTTTAAGCAAGGTTGAAGGTCATACAATAGGATAGTTCCTGACTCACAATAGTCTTTTACGCGTTAGGGATTTTGTGTGGGGATTTTTAGATTTAATTGTTGGGGTAGTGATTGACTACTTGATGGACTCTACATTTGTGACCGAATATGTATTAAGGAATATTTGATAAGTCATCATTCAAGTTATGTAATGGTGCCTTTGACATATGTTAAAGATTCTTTAATACAGGTTTATGTTAAATAATTGTGTTTTTCCTCTAAAAAATCGGTTATTGGGACTCTGATTATGTGCTGCACAGTTTGATGTTCTTGACGGTCTTCGGCCGAAAATTTTGGCGAGAGGTTAACTATGTTTGTGGAATAATTTCTTCATAATTCCGTTTTGGTTACATCGCCAAGGAAAGCAACTAAATAACGTTTCAGAGCCTATGTTTCCAGACTCTTAGTATGATAAGACCTTAGCTGATGTGTATTATGCATAGTGTGGGTTTATTGTATTTGAGAGCACAAGCCAGAATTAGGCAATTATTTTCATAGGGATGGTTGTCCTTAGTGCCTAATTTCTTGTGATGTTAACCATGTTATGGAGTACTCGGTTATAGTTCCGTTTTGGCTACATCGCCAAGGAAAGCAACTAAATAACGTTTCAGAGCCTATGTTTCCAAGCTCTTAATGTGTAAAGGATTAAGGGAGTGAATGTTACATACACAGCTGGATTCTTTATGCATTTGAGAGCATAAGCCAGAACTAAATTTGTGTCTTCACTGGATGGTTGCTCCTCACAATTAGTGATTTTTGAACCGAAGATGAAGTAAAGGGTTGATAATCGTACTTTTTCGTAACATAATCTTTGCGATACATGGACGTTCTACATTATAATAATCGTACTATTTCGCAATATGATCTATGCGATAGATGTATGCTCTACATTATAATAATTGGTACTGTTTTTTCGTAATATGATCTATGCGATATATGTATGCTCTCCATTTTATAATCATACTATTTTCGTAATATGATCTATGCGATACACGTATGTTCTACATTATAACAATCGTACTATTGTCGTATAGTATCTATGCGATACACGTATGGTTTTCCATTATAATAATCATACTATTTCGTAATTTGATTTGTGCGATATATGTATGTTCTACATTAACAAGATTACTTTCTATTGAAAATTCATATATTTTTGTCTTCATCAAAGCCTTTGATGAAAACGAACATGTTTGATGCAAGTGACTCATTTAACCTTCCTATACTCGCGCGTTGGTCTCTCAGACCAATCGACCATCATTAATTGTTCCATCAATAGCTACTAAAGATAATTATATCTTTTATTTTCTTATTTTTAAATGTAATATTAATTACAGTATATAAAAATACAAAAATCATAAAATATTATCTATTGCCACTGATCAATAACATTTCATTTGTCGGTCCGAGAGTCAAACGTGCGAGTATAGGAAGGTTAAGGTGACTGTCCCTTATTCAAAAGCTGTCTATTCAAAAGGCTGGTGTGGCGGTTAGAGGCTATGATAATTTGATGTATGGTATATGGCTTAGATTCCGAAAATTCTGTGCTTTTGTAAAGTAGTATACTGAATTGAGTCTAAATCAAGTAAATGAACCGTTAAGGAGCACTTATGTAGATATCATTCAAGTTATGCAATGATACCTACTAGCACAATAAATGTTCCTTAACTGCCAATAAATAAGTTTGTCATACCCATTCTTGTTCAAAATTGGTTAGGTTAGCTTAGGACTCATGCATTGATTTGATTACATTTTCATCACTAGCTTAGGCATGCTAGAAACCTTCCCTTGTAGTCTTCTTAAATTATCAAGGATATTTAGTAAAGATGGTCGTAAAGAAGGGAGGGCTTAGGGGTGAATCCATATATTCACCCCCACTGGGGGCTATTGGATCTTTATGGATATTTCATAGGTAATAAAACCCTTTTTGTGAGGAGCAGCCCGGATTTCTTTACAACCAGCCCTCCAGAAATCGATTAGATCTGATGGGTAATGGAATTCAGTACAAAAAGGGTCTGCTCCTTTACACAAGTACTGTGTTATCTATTCATGGGTGTTTAATAATTGTTGTGAAAATCATGTTGTGGTTGCTTCTCTATTGATTCTGTCTTGGATTTTCCTATTTTAGGCAAGTATCAGAAGTGGTGGATTGCTGCTTTTATACATCATGATTTATAGCACTCTATTTCCTTCCATGAGAGATATTATGTGGAAAGTGTGGCTTGTGAGGCATTGTGCGTAGACGTGAAGTTTTTATATTTGACTTGGGTGTCCCATGTCAAATTTATTAGTTACTATTAATAACACCAATTTGGTTGTCCAAATGTAATTTGTTTGACAAGTATGTTGTGACCTTCCATCTACTCATTTATGACTTACGAGCTTAGTATTACGGGGGCATCCTTGGTATTTATGAGGGCTAATTTTATTGTTCCGGTTTTGCAATTAGTTGCAAAGACGCTTAAATTGTATATTTGTGTTTGTTATAAAACAAGTAAACAGCTTTATCTATACTAAAGTGTTAAACGATCTGTAATTCTGTGATATATATGTCAGTAATTATGTTACTGTTATGTGTGTGTTGAGATATCAGATATTTTTTCATTTTAACAATGTTATAGTATTAGTCTTTTTAGTGTTTGAGTATATATATATGAAAATATGTTATCTCTATTGTATCATAAATATTGTTGTGATTATTATATAGTAGTTGTTCTATTAACATATAATGTTAATTTACAACTGGGTAGTTTGGGGCACACTCTCTTATAAGTAGGCTTTGAATAAGAATTGCGTGCGGTTTTAATTTTAGTTAATTTTGTGTATTGGTTGGCAGTCATAAATTAAGAGGTGTTGTGTTTGTGTGCGAATAATTGACGCGTGTTTTTTGGATTACCGTTTCAATCTTCTTTGGGGTGAGTTTATATTTTCAATTTTACAAAGATATTTCCTAGATATTAATTCTCTTAAGAAGGCAGCCATTGTTACAAAATGAGTCAACTTCAGTGAGACTCTCTGAGTATCTGAAGAGGTGTGGCCTATTTTGTACGAGTTGCTCTGAGCACATCTCTGTGTGTTGCAGCCATTTTCGGTTTTTGTCAACCATTTTTGTTTATAATTGCTCTCTGAGGAAAATTATGTTAATGTAACTTACCCTGTAGGAAATTCGACTGGTGTAACAGTGGTTACCCAGATGAGTATATATATTACTTTTCAAAAAATAAAAGGTGGGGGATGAGAGGGGGTGAATGGGGGGGAGTGGAGGGGTGCTGTAAAAACATGGCGTGAGGTAAGTTTTTATTATTATTATTTTTATTATTCTTTCTTTATTAATATATGTATTGTAGTTTGTTAATTAATTATATATTTCTATAATGATACAATTTTTATAAGGGGGGATTAGGGATTTAAGCCTGTTTTGAATGCAGTAGCATTCTTAGGCAATTAATTAAATTTTAATTAATTGATAGTAGTTTAAGGATGTAGTCAAAAATCCAACTGATGAGTCCTTTTGGCAGAGGACGAAAAACGTTTCTTGGAAGCCCATGGCCTTCACGGCATTACTTATATGTATCTGTCGTGAATATATATAAATATGGGTGGTTTAGTTTGATTATTTAGTTAATTTTGTATATTGTTGCTTGCATATCATTTTTCATTGCATTGCATTGCTTGCATTGTTTTTCGTCTGCTATTTGTAATTTGTAAAAAAATGTTTTCCATTTTTTATCTTTTTCAGGTACTTATGCATATTTTGTGTATATTTTTGGATTTTTGAGTGATTTTGGGGTGGTTTTTTGGTTCATTGATTTTGCTTATTTTAAGTTATATTTAGTTCTTATTATATAAATTACAAATATCACTCAATAGATATTTGCTGTTTGTTGAAGCTAAGTGATTCCCTACATTATTGGTGTTATGAAGCATCTGATTTGCACATGGGGACATTGGAGTCAAGAAGTGCTGCATGTTCAAGTGGTGTTGTGGCATTTTGTATCATCACATCAGGTTTCTGGTCATGTTAATTTGTTTAATATGATAAATATGGGGAAGCCCTTGTGTTGATGCAATGTAGCGTTCTGTCGCGTTATGCCTAGGTGTGTATCTCCAGTCAATTTTTATATATAAAAAAGTTGAAAGGTTAATAGAACTATTGACCCATTCTGGAATACAAAAGTCGCAATGGTTGCGTTTTAGAGTTGAGTAGGAGGCAATGTATTCTCATCTGTTTAGTTGCTTTATGTTGAATATTTATGTCCAATATGCTGCGACATTCACTTGGGGTACATCGTAGCGTTCTGTCGTGTCTTATGCCTTAGGTTTGCATTTTTCCTACAAAGAGTTTATAGTACTTAAACTCTGAGGTGATGATCCTCTTGGAAATGCATTATCGCGGTTTACCGTGTTTTTCAGATATTTGTATAGGGTTGATCAAAGAGTGTGACAATGGATAATTGTTAGATTGTAATATAATTATATTCTTAGTTTATGTTGAATCATTCAATTGTCTGTGTCAAATTTTTTGATTGACATTTTAACGGTTTTGTCCGGAAAAAGAGCATGTTTGATGCAAGCGACTTATTTAAGGTGCCTGTTCCTTATGGATATTATTAAACAGCTGCCTTGTGTAGGTTAAATTCCATGACTTGTAATGTCATTATTGTGCAAGATAGATGTGGCTCCCTTTAGTGTGCAGAATCTGCTTGGTCAAAATAGACAGTAAAGCATAGTAATATCCGTCTTTGTGTTGTAATAAATTTAAGTTTTCCTTTAAATATACTGGGTTTTTGTTTGTCTTGTGGATTGACATAGTTGCATAAAGTTTAATTGATAAATTCACGCAGAATTTAAAGTATTTTGCTTGTCTGTCCGAAAGGAATTCCAGATATGCTTCCTGGGTAATGAGTAGCAATATATGTACCTTTTTCCTATTGGGTAGTTTTTTGTCGAGAGGGGAGGCCATTTTGGTTTTTATCAACCATCTTTATTTATAATTGCTCTCTGAGAGGGAGGTGTGGCCTATTTGTAAATGTGATTCATACCCAGTAAGAAAAATGTAAAAGAGAAATTGTACTCTAATATAATATGCCCAGTGGTAATTTGGATTATTCTATAAATTGTAATGTGTAAATTCATGGTAAAGTCAATTTGACTGCGGATGTTATTATACATTTTATTGTCTGATATTTCTTGTCTTGTGTATACGAACACATGTAGATTGTGTGCTTAAGGCTGTGATTATGCCAAACATTTGCAGTTCTAAGTTATCTGAATTGTTAATGGTTTTGGTATTAGTCAGTGTGTAGGTAAGTTTTTTAGAATATATTAAATATTTTATATTATAAGTTGTTTTACCATTAGTGTTATGTAGATGTATCTATATATGTATATATATATATATATATATGTATATGTGTACGTATGTGCATGTGTGTGTGCATATTCATATGTTTGTACGCCGAAAACTCCGTGTATTGTTAGATATATACAGTTTTTGTGGTACAAGTTTTGCACGTCTACAGTTAATTAAGGTATTGTTATGTATATTTTCTTGTTAGTTAGTCTGACAAAATAATAGATAGACTTTAGGATTTCTATATGAGATGAGGGGTGGAAAGGGGATTATGTGACAGTGTAGGCACTTATGGGCGACAGTACTTTTTTGACAAAAACTGATTTTTAACGTACGTCTACAACGATAACTTGATGTGGATGGGTTTGTGAATATTATTGCCTCTTTCCCATTGATTTTTAATGGAAAAGGGTCAGTGTATTCTGTATACTTTTCTGCACAACACTAACGGTACTGATTACAGAACGGAGGCCATCAGGCAGGTATTCAAGTAATGTCGTCTAAAGAAGGTTAGATAAGTATAAGATTTTCATTGTGGGGTTGAAGGGCTATCAGCTGGTATGCCCTGACTTGCAATAATCTTGTGTATAATCTTTTTTATGGTGGTTTTTATATCATAAGATTTTAAGCAAGGTTGAAGGTCATACAATAGGATAGTTCTTAACTCACAATAGTCTTTTACGCGTTAGGGATTTTGTGTGGGGATTTTTAGATTTAATTGTTGGGGTAGTGATTGACTACTTGACGGACTCTACATTTGTGACCGAATATGTATTAAGAAATATTTGATAAGTCATCATTCAAGTTATGTAATGGTGCCTTTGACATATGTTAAAGATTCTTTAATACAGGTTTATGTTAAATAATTGTGTTTTTCCTCTAAAAAATCGGTTATTGGGACTCTGATTATGTGCTGCACAGTTTGATGTTCTTGACGGTCTTCGGCCGAAAATTTTGGCGAGAGGTTAACTATGTTTGTGGAATAATTTCTTCATAATTCCGTTTTGGTTACATCGCCAAGGAAAGCAACTAAATAACGTTTCAGAGCCTATGTTTCCAGACTCTTAGTATGATAAGACCTTAGCTGATGTGTATTATGCATAGTGTGGGTTTATTGTATTTGAGAGCACAAGCCAGAACTAAATTTGTGTCTTCACTGGATGGTTGCACTGGATCTTTGCGATATATGGACGTTCTACATTATAATAATCGTACTATTTCGCAATATGATCTATGCGATAGATGTATGCTCTACATTATAATAATTGGTACTGTTTTTTCGTAATATGATCTATGCGATATTTGTATGCTCTTCATTTTATAATCATACTATTTTCGTAATATGATCTATGCGATACACGTATGTTCTACATTATAACAATCGTACTATTGTCGTATAGTATCTATGCGATACACGTATGGTTTTCCATTATAATAATCGTACTATTTCGTAATTTGATTTGTGCGATATATGTATGTTCTACATTAACAAGATTACTTCCTATTGAAAATTCATATATTTTTGCCTTCATCAAAGCCTTTGATGAAAACGAACATGTTTGATGCAAGTGACTCATTTAAGGTGACTGTCCCTTATTCAAAAGCTGTCTATTCAAAAGGCTGTTGTGGCGGTTAGAGTCTATGATAATTTGATGTATGGTATATGGCTTAGATTCCGAAAATTCTGTGCTTTTGTAAAGTAGTATACTGAATTGAGTCCAAATCAAGTAAATGAACCGTTAAGGAGCACTTATGTAGATATCATTCGAGTTATGCAATGATACCTACTAGCACAATAAATGTTCCATAACTGCCAATAAATAAGTTAGTCATACCCATTCTTGTTCAAAATTGGTTAGGTTAGCTTAGGACTCATGCACTGATTTGATTACATTTTCATCACTAGCTTAGGCATGCTAGAAACCTTCCCTTGTAGTCTTCTTAAATTATCAAGGGTATTTAGTAAAGATGGTCGTAAAGAAGGGAGGGCTTAGGGGTGAATCCATATATTCACCCCCACTGGGGGCTATTGGATCTTTATGGATATTTCATAGGTAATAAAACCCTTTTTGTGAGGAGCAGCCCAGATTTCTTTACAGCCAGCCCTCCAGAAATCGATTAGATCTGATGGGTAATGGAATTCAGTACAAAAAGGGTCTGCTCCTTTACACAAGTACTGTGTTATCTATTCATGGGTGTTTAATAATTGTTGTGAAAATCATGTTGTGGTTGCTTCTCTATTGATTCTGTCTTGGATTTTCCTTTTTTAGGCAAGTATCAGAAGTGGTGGATTGCTGCTTTTATACATCATGATTTATAGCACTCTATTTCCTTCCATGAGAGATATTATGTGGAAAGTGTGGCTTGTGAGGCATTGTGCGTAGACGTGAAGTTTTTATATTTGACTTGGGTGTCCCATGTCAAATTTATTAGTTACTATTAATAACACCAATTTGGTTGTCCAAATGTAATTTGTTTGACAAGTATGTTGTGACCTTCCATCTACTCATTTATGACTTACGAGCTTAGTATTACGGGGGCATCCTTGGTATTTATGAGGGCTAATTTTATTGTTCCGGTTTTGCAATTAGTTGCAAAGAGGCTTAAATTGTATATTTGTGTTTGTTATAAAACAAGTAAACAGCTTTATCTATACTAAAGTGTTAAACGATCTGTATCTCTGTGATATATATGTCAGTAATTATGTTAATGTTATGTGTGTGTTGAGATATCAGATATTTTCTCATTTTAACAATGTTATAGTATTAGTCTTTTTAGTGTTTGAGTATATATATATGAAAATATGTTATCTCTATTGTATCATAAATATTGTTGTGATTATTATATAGTAGTTGTTCTATTAACATCCCAGTGGGCAAATGCAGCAGTCCGAAGGCCGTTTAAAAGGCCTGTATTTGCATTCGATAGGCCTTACACAATCCTTGTAAGCTCCCTTGTATTGTTTGTATGAAACGAGAAAATTTGTTAGTACTTCCGCACTCCCTGCTTTAAAGAGGCCTGCTATAAGCACTCCTTTAAAATGGCTTAAAGAAGGGGTTAACCAAAACAATTAAAAAAATATTTTTTTTTTATTTCTTTTTATGTATACCTACCTATTTATTCTGTGATTCTGTGATTTTATTTTATTTTACATATTTTTGCCGGATAAGAATATTTCTAAGTCATGACGTTGATTATTATTGAGTATATTTGAACTAACATATATTTTAACTTTTAACGAAAAAGTAACCCTGAAATATAAGCAGAACCAGTTTTTGTAGGAAAAATATAATTGTTGTACTGCCCTGTGTAGCAGTCACATCACAGAGAAATAACGAAAACTTCTTGCCTTCCTTTTAGCAGGCAGGCCTTTTAGGAGCCCTCACCGATGCAGTGATGTTGTTAAGTGTGTTGACGCCAAAAAAAGCAGTTAATGCATGCCTTTTTTTCAAGAGGCCTGACTGAATTGCCCACTGGGATATAATGTTAATTTACAACTGGGTAGTTTGGGGCACACTCTCTTATAAGTAGGCTTTGAATAAGAATTGCGTGCGGTTTTAATTTTAGTTAATTTTGTGTATTGGTTGGCAGTCATAAATTAAGAGGTGTTGTGTTTGTGTGCGAATAATTGACGCGTGTTTTTTGGATTACCGTTTCAATCTTCTTTGGGGTGAGTTTATATTTTCAATTTTACAAAGATATTTCCTAGATATTAATTCTCTTAAGAAGGCAGCCATTGTTACAAAATGAGTCAACTTCAGTGAGACTCTCTGAGTATCTGAAGAGGTGTGGCCTATTTTGTACGAGTTGCTCTGAGCACATCTCTGTGTGTTGCAGCCATTTTCGGTTTTTGTCAACCATTTTTGTTTATAATTGCTCTCTGAGGAAAATTATGTTAATGTAACTTACCCTGTAGGAAATTCGACTGGTGTAACAGTGGTTACCCAGATGAGTATATATATTACTTTTCAAAAAATAAAAGGTGGGGGATGAGAGGGGGTGAATGGGGGGGAGTGGAGGGGTGCTGTAAAAACATGGCGTGAGGTAAGTTTTTATTATTATTATTTTTATTATTCTTTCTTTATTAATATATGTATTGTAGTTTGTTAATTAATTATATATTTCTATAATGATACAATTTTTATAAGGGGGGATTAGGGATTTAAGCCTGTTTTGAATGCAGTAGCATTCTTAGGCAATTAATTAAATTTTAATTAATTGATAGTAGTTTAAGGATGTAGTCAAAAATCCAACTGATGAGTCCTTTTGGCAGAGGACGAAAAACGTTTCTTGGAAGCCCATGGCCTTCACGGCATTACTTATATGTATCTGTCGTGAATATATATAAATATGGGTGGTTTAGTTTGATTATTTAGTTAATTTTGTATATTGTTGCTTGCATATCATTTTTCATTGCATTGCATTGCTTGCATTGTTTTTCGTCTGCTATTTGTAATTTGTAAAAAAATGTTTTCCATTTTTTATCTTTTTCAGGTACTTATGCATATTTTGTGTATATTTTTGGATTTTTGAGTGATTTTGGGGTGGTTTTTTGGTTCATTGATTTTGCTTATTTTAAGTTATATTTAGTTCTTATTATATAAATTACAAATATCACTCAATAGATATTTGCTGTTTGTTGAAGCTAAGTGATTCCCTACATTATTGGTGTTATGAAGCATCTGATTTGCACATGGGGACATTGGAGTCAAGAAGTGCTGCATGTTCAAGTGGTGTTGTGGCATTTTGTATCATCACATCAGGTTTCTGGTCATGTTAATTTGTTTAATATGATAAATATGGGGAAGCCCTTGTGTTGATGCAATGTAGCGTTCTGTCGCGTTATGCCTAGGTGTGTATCTCCAGTCAATTTTTATATATAAAAAAGTTGAAAGGTTAATAGAACTATTGACCCATTCTGGAATACAAAAGTCGCAATGGTTGCGTTTTAGAGTTGAGTAGGAGGCAATGTATTCTCATCTGTTTAGTTGCTTTATGTTGAATATTTATGTCCAATATGCTGCGACATTCACTTGGGGTACATCGTAGCGTTCTGTCGTGTCTTATGCCTTAGGTTTGCATTTTTCCTACAAAGAGTTTATAGTACTTAAACTCTGAGGTGATGATCCTCTTGGAAATGCATTATCGCGGTTTACCGTGTTTTTCAGATATTTGTATAGGGTTGATCAAAGAGTGTGACAATGGATAATTGTTAGATTGTAATATAATTATATTCTTAGTTTATGTTGAATCATTCAATTGTCTGTGTCAAATTTTTTGATTGACATTTTAACGGTTTTGTCCGGAAAAAGAGCATGTTTGATGCAAGCGACTTATTTAAGGTGCCTGTTCCTTATGGATATTATTAAACAGCTGCCTTGTGTAGGTTAAATTCCATGACTTGTAATGTCATTATTGTGCAAGATAGATGTGGCTCCCTTTAGTGTGCAGAATCTGCTTGGTCAAAATAGACAGTAAAGCATAGTTATATCCGTCTTTGTGTTGTAATAAATTTAAGTTTTCCTTTAAATATACTTGGTTTTTGTTTGTCTTGTGGATTGACATAGTTGCATAAAGTTTAATTGATAAATTCACGCAGAATTTAAAGTATTTTGCTTGTCTGTCCGAAAGGAATTCCAGATATGCTTCCTGGGTAATGAGTAGCAATATATGTACCTTTTTCCTATTGGGTAGTTTTTTGTCGAGAGGGGAGGCCATTTTGGTTTTTATCAACCATCTTTATTTATAATTGCTCTCTGAGAGGGAGGTGTGGCCTATTTGTAAATGTGATTCATACCCAGTAAGAAAAATGTAAAAGGGAAATTGTACTCTAATATAATATGCCCAGTGGTAATTTGGATTATTCTATAAATTGTAATGTGTAAATTCATGGTAAAGTCAATTTGACTGCGGATGTTATTATACATTTTATTGTCTGATATTTCTTGTCTTGTGTATACGAACACATGTAGATTGTGTGCTTAAGGCTGTGATTATGCCAAACATTTGCAGTTCTAAGTTATCTGAATTGTTAATGGTTTTGGTATTAGTCAGTGTGTAGGTAAGTTTTTTAGAATATATTAAATATTTTATATTATAAGTTGTTTTACCATTAGTGTTATGTAGATGTATCTATATATGTATATATATATATATATATATGTATATGTGTACGTATGTGCATGTGTGTGTGCATATTCATATGTTTGTACGCCGAAAACTCCGTGTATTGTTAGATATATACAGTTTTTGTGGTACAAGTTTTGCACGTCTACAGTTAATTAAGGTATTGTTATGTATATTTTCTTGTTAGTTAGTCTGACAAAATAATAGATAGACTTTAGGATTTCTATATGAGATGAGGGGTGGAAAGGGGATTATGTGACAGTGTAGGCACTTATGGGCGACAGTACTTTTTTGACAAAAACTGATTTTTAACGTACGTCTACAACGATAACTTGATGTGGATGGGTTTGTGAATATTATTGCCTCTTTCCCATTGATTTTTAATGGAAAAGGGTCAGTGTATTCTGTATACTTTTCTGCACAACACTAACGGTACTGATTACAGAACGGAGGCCATCAGGCAGGTATTCAAGTAATGTCGTCTAAAGAAGGTTAGATAAGTATAAGATTTTCATTGTGGGGTTGAAGGGCTATCAGCTGGTATGCCCTGACTTGCAATAATCTTGTGTATAATCTTTTTTATGGTGGTTTTTATATCATAAGATTTTAAGCAAGGTTGAAGGTCATACAATAGGATAGTTCTTAACTCACAATAGTCTTTTACGCGTTAGGGATTTTGTGTGGGGATTTTTAGATTTAATTGTTGGGGTAGTGATTGACTACTTGACGGACTCTACATTTGTGACCGAATATGTATTAAGAAATATTTGATAAGTCATCATTCAAGTTATGTAATGGTGCCTTTGACATATGTTAAAGATTCTTTAATACAGGTTTATGTTAAATAATTGTGTTTTTCCTCTAAAAAATCGGTTATTGGGACTCTGATTATGTGCTGCACAGTTTGATGTTCTTGACGGTCTTCGGCCGAAAATTTTGGCGAGAGGTTAACTATGTTTGTGGAATAATTTCTTCATAATTCCGTTTTGGTTACATCGCCAAGGAAAGCAACTAAATAACGTTTCAGAGCCTATGTTTCCAGACTCTTAGTATGATAAGACCTTAGCTGATGTGTATTATGCATAGTGTGGGTTTATTGTATTTGAGAGCACAAGCCAGAACTAAATTTGTGTCTTCACTGGATGGTTGCACTGGATCTTTGCGATATATGGACGTTCTACATTATAATAATCGTACTATTTCGCAATATGATCTATGCGATAGATGTATGCTCTACATTATAATAATTGGTACTGTTTTTTCGTAATATGATCTATGCGATATTTGTATGCTCTTCATTTTATAATCATACTATTTTCGTAATATGATCTATGCGATACACGTATGTTCTACATTATAACAATCGTACTATTGTCGTATAGTATCTATGCGATACACGTATGGTTTTCCATTATAATAATCGTACTATTTCGTAATTTGATTTGTGCGATATATGTATGTTCTACATTAACAAGATTACTTCCTATTGAAAATTCATATATTTTTGCCTTCATCAAAGCCTTTGATGAAAACGAACATGTTTGATGCAAGTGACTCATTTAAGGTGACTGTCCCTTATTCAAAAGCTGTCTATTCAAAAGGCTGTTGTGGCGGTTAGAGTCTATGATAATTTGATGTATGGTATATGGCTTAGATTCCGAAAATTCTGTGCTTTTGTAAAGTAGTATACTGAATTGAGTCCAAATCAAGTAAATGAACCGTTAAGGAGCACTTATGTAGATATCATTCGAGTTATGCAATGATACCTACTAGCACAATAAATGTTCCATAACTGCCAATAAATAAGTTAGTCATACCCATTCTTGTTCAAAATTGGTTAGGTTAGCTTAGGACTCATGCACTGATTTGATTACATTTTCATCACTAGCTTAGGCATGCTAGAAACCTTCCCTTGTAGTCTTCTTAAATTATCAAGGGTATTTAGTAAAGATGGTCGTAAAGAAGGGAGGGCTTAGGGGTGAATCCATATATTCACCCCCACTGGGGGCTATTGGATCTTTATGGATATTTCATAGGTAATAAAACCCTTTTTGTGAGGAGCAGCCCAGATTTCTTTACAGCCAGCCCTCCAGAAATCGATTAGATCTGATGGGTAATGGAATTCAGTACAAAAAGGGTCTGCTCCTTTACACAAGTACTGTGTTATCTATTCATGGGTGTTTAATAATTGTTGTGAAAATCATGTTGTGGTTGCTTCTCTATTGATTCTGTCTTGGATTTTCCTTTTTTAGGCAAGTATCAGAAGTGGTGGATTGCTGCTTTTATACATCATGATTTATAGCACTCTATTTCCTTCCATGAGAGATATTATGTGGAAAGTGTGGCTTGTGAGGCATTGTGCGTAGACGTGAAGTTTTTATATTTGACTTGGGTGTCCCATGTCAAATTTATTAGTTACTATTAATAACACCAATTTGGTTGTCCAAATGTAATTTGTTTGACAAGTATGTTGTGACCTTCCATCTACTCATTTATGACTTACGAGCTTAGTATTACGGGGGCATCCTTGGTATTTATGAGGGCTAATTTTATTGTTCCGGTTTTGCAATTAGTTGCAAAGAGGCTTAAATTGTATATTTGTGTTTGTTATAAAACAAGTAAACAGCTTTATCTATACTAAAGTGTTAAACGATCTGTATCTCTGTGATATATATGTCAGTAATTATGTTAATGTTATGTGTGTGTTGAGATATCAGATATTTTCTCATTTTAACAATGTTATAGTATTAGTCTTTTTAGTGTTTGAGTATATATATATGAAAATATGTTATCTCTATTGTATCATAAATATTGTTGTGATTATTATATAGTAGTTGTTCTATTAACATCCCAGTGGGCAAATGCAGCAGTCCGAAGGCCGTTTAAAAGGCCTGTATTTGCATTCGATAGGCCTTACACAATCCTTGTAAGCTCCCTTGTATTGTTTGTATGAAACGAGAAAATTTGTTAGTACTTCCGCACTCCCTGCTTTAAAGAGGCCTGCTATAAGCACTCCTTTAAAATGGCTTAAAGAAGGGGTTAACCAAAACAATTAAAAAAATATTTTTTTTTTATTTCTTTTTATGTATACCTACCTATTTATTCTGTGATTCTGTGATTTTATTTTATTTTACATATTTTTGCCGGATAAGAATATTTCTAAGTCATGACGTTGATTATTATTGAGTATATTTGAACTAACATATATTTTAACTTTTAACGAAAAAGTAACCCTGAAATATAAGCAGAACCAGTTTTTGTAGGAAAAATATAATTGTTGTACTGCCCTGTGTAGCAGTCACATCACAGAGAAATAACGAAAACTTCTTGCCTTCCTTTTAGCAGGCAGGCCTTTTAGGAGCCCTCACCGATGCAGTGATGTTGTTAAGTGTGTTGACGCCAAAAAAAGCAGTTAATGCATGCCTTTTTTTCAAGAGGCCTGACTGAATTGCCCACTGGGATATAATGTTAATTTACAACTGGGTAGTTTGGGGCACACTCTCTTATAAGTAGGCTTTGAATAAGAATTGCGTGCGGTTTTAATTTTAGTTAATTTTGTGTATTGGTTGGCAGTCATAAATTAAGAGGTGTTGTGTTTGTGTGCGAATAATTGACGCGTGTTTTTTGGATTACCGTTTCAATCTTCTTTGGGGTGAGTTTATATTTTCAATTTTACAAAGATATTTCCTAGATATTAATTCTCTTAAGAAGGCAGCCATTGTTACAAAATGAGTCAACTTCAGTGAGACTCTCTGAGTATCTGAAGAGGTGTGGCCTATTTTGTACGAGTTGCTCTGAGCACATCTCTGTGTGTTGCAGCCATTTTCGGTTTTTGTCAACCATTTTTGTTTATAATTGCTCTCTGAGGAAAATTATGTTAATGTAACTTACCCTGTAGGAAATTCGACTGGTGTAACAGTGGTTACCCAGATGAGTATATATATTACTTTTCAAAAAATAAAAGGTGGGGGATGAGAGGGGGTGAATGGGGGGGAGTGGAGGGGTGCTGTAAAAACATTAATATATGTATTAATATATGTATTGTAGTTTGTTAATTAATTATATATTTCTATAATGATACAATTTTTATAAGGGGGGAGTAGGGATTTAAGCCTTTTTTGAGTAGCATTCTTAGGCAATTAATTAAATTTTAATTAATTGATAGTAGTTTAAGGATGTAGTCAAAAATCCAACTGATGAGTCCTTTTGGCAGAGGACGAAAAACGTTTCTTGGAAGCCCATGGCCTTCACGGCATTACTTATATGTATCTGTCGTGAATATATATAAATATGGGTGGTTTAGTTTGATTATTTAGTTAATTTTGTATATTGTTGCTTGCATATCATTTTTCATTGCATTGCATTGCTTGCATTGTTTTTCGTCTGCTATTTGTAATTTGTAAAAAAATGTTTTCCATTTTTTATCTTTTTCAGGTACTTATGCATATTTTGTGTACATTTTTGGATTTTTGAGTGATTTTGGGGTGGATTTTTGGTTCATTGATTTTGCTAATTTTAAGTTATATTTAGTTCTTATTATATAAATTGCAAATATCACTCAATAGATATTTGCTGTTTGTTAAAGCTAAGTGATTCCCTACATTATTGGTGTTATGAAGCATCTGATTTGCACATGGGGACATTGGAGTCAAGAAGTGCTGCATGTTCAAGTGGTGTTGTGGCATTTTGTATCATCACATCAGGTTTCTGGTCATGTTAATTTGTTTAATATGATAAATATGGGGAAGCCCTTGTGTTGATGCAATGTAGCGTTCTGTCGCGTTATGCCTAGGTTTGTATCTCCAGTCAATTTTTATATATAAAAAAGTTGAAAGGTTAATAGAACTATTGACCCATTTTGGAATACAAAAGTCGCAATGGTTGCGTTTTAGAGTTGAGTAGGAGGCAATGTATTCTCATCTGTTTAGTTGCTTTATGTTGAATATTTATGTCCAATATGATGCGACATTCACTTGGGGTACATCGTAGCGTTCTGTCGTGTCTTATGCCTTAGGTTTGCATTTTTCCTACAAAGAGTTTATAGTACTTAAACTCTGAGGTGATGATCCTCTTGGAAATGCATTATTGCGGTTTACCGTGTTTTTCAGATATTTGTATAGGGTTGATCAAAGAGTGTGACAATGGATAATTGTTAGATTGTAATATAATTATATTCTTAGTTTATGTTGAATCATTCAATTGTCTGTGTCAAATTTTTTGATTGACATTTTAACGGTTTTGTCCGGAAAAAGAGCATGTTTGATGCAAGCGACTTATTTAAGGTGCCTGTTCCTTATGGATATTATTAAACAGCTGCCTTGTGTAGGTTAAATTCCATGACTTGTAATGTCATTATTGTGCAAGATAGATGTGGCTCCCTTCAGTGTGCAGAATCTGCTTGGTCAATATAGACAGTAAAGCATAGTAATATCCGTCTTTGTGTTGTAATAATTTAAGTTTTCCTTTAAATATACTGGGTTTTTGTTTGTCTTGTGGATTGACATAGTTGCATAAAGTTTAATTGATAAATTCACTCAGAATTTAAAGTATTTTGCTTGTCTGTCCGAAAGGAATTCCAGATATGCTTCCTGGGTAATGAGTAGCAATATATGTACCTTTTTCCTATTGGGTAGTTTTTTGTCGAGAGGGGGAGGCCATTTTGGTTTTTATCAACCATCTTTATTTATAATTGCTCTCTGAGAGGGAGGTGTGGCCTATTTGTAAATGTGATTCATACCCAGTAAGAAAAATGTAAAAGGGAAATTGTACTCTAATATAATATGCCCAGTGGTAATTTGGATTATTCTATAAATTGTAATGTGTAAATTCATGGTAAAGTCAATTTGACTGCGGATGTAATTATACATTTTATTGTCTGATATCTCTTGTCTTGTGTATACGAACACATGTCGATTGTGTGCTTAAGGCTGTGATTATGCCAAACATTTGCAGTTCTAAGTTATCTGAATTGTTAATGGTTTTGGTATTAGTCAGTGCGTAGGTACGTTTTTTAGAATATATTAAATATTTTATATTATAAGTTGTTTTAACATTAGTGTTATGTAGATGTATGTATATATGTATATATATATATATATATATATATATATATGTACGTATGTGCATGTGTGTGTGCATATTCATATGTTTGTACGCCGAAAACTCCGTGTATTGTTAGATATATACAGTTTTTGTGGGACAAGTTTTGCACGTCTACAGTTAATTAAGGTATTGTTATGTATATTTTCCTGTTAGTTAGTCTGACAAAATAATAGATAGACTTTAGGACTTCTATATGAGATGAGGGGTGGAAAGGGGATTATGTGACAGTGTAGGCACTTATGGGCGACAGTACTTTTTTGACAAAAACTGATTTTTAACGTACGTCTACAACGATAACTTGATGTGGATGGGTTTGTGAATATTATTGCCACTTTCCCATTGATTTTTAATGGAAAAGGGTCAGTGTATTCTGTATACTTTTCTGCACAACACTAACGGTACTGATTACAGAACGGAGGCCATCAGGCAGGTATTCAAGTAAGTCGTCTAAAGAAGGTTAGATAAGTATAAGATTTTCATTGTGGGGTTGAAGGGCTATCAGCTGGTATGCCCTGACTTGCAATCATCTTGTGTATAGTCTTTTTTATGGTGGTTTTTATATCATAAGATTTTAAGCAAGGTTGAAGGTCATACAATAGGATAGTTCCTGACTCACAATAGTCTTTTACGCGTTAGGGATTTTGTGTGGGGATTTTTAGATTTAATTGTTGGGGTAGTGATTGACTACTTGATGGACTCTACATTTGTGACCGAATATGTATTAAGGAATATTTGATAAGTCATCATTCAAGTTATGTAATGGTGCCTTTGACATATGTTAAAGATTCTTTAATACAGGTTTATGTTAAATAATTGTGTTTTTCCTCTAAAAAATCGGTTATTGGGACTCTGATTATGTGCTGCACAGTTTGATGTTCTTGACGGTCTTCGGCCGAAAATTTTGGCGAGAGGTTAACTATGTTTGTGGAATAATTTCTTCATAATTCCGTTTTGGTTACATCGCCAAGGAAAGCAACTAAATAACGTTTCAGAGCCTATGTTTCCAGACTCTTAGTATGATAAGACCTTAGCTGATGTGTATTATGCATAGTGTGGGTTTATTGTATTTGAGAGCACAAGCCAGAAGTAGGCAATTATTTTCATAGGGATGGTTGTCCTTAGTGCCTAATTTCTTGTGATGTTAACCATGTTATGGAGTACTCGGTTATAGTTCCGTTTTGGCTACATCGCCAAGGAAAGCAACTAAATAACGTTTCAGAGCCTATGTTTCCAAGCTCTTAATGTGTAAAGGATTAAGGGAGTGAATGTTACATACACAGCTGGATTCTTTATGCATTTGAGAGCATAAGCCAGAACTAAATTTGTGTCTTCACTGGATGGTTGCTCCTCACAATTAGTGATTTTTGAACCGAAGATGAAGTAAAGGGTTGATAATCGTACTTTTTCGTAACATAATCTTTGCGATACATGGACGTTCTACATTATAATAATCGTACTATTTCGCAATATGATCTATGCGATAGATGTATGCTCTACATTATAATAATTGGTACTGTTTTTTCGTAATATGATCTATGCGATATATGTATGCTCTTCATTTTATAATCATACTATTTTCGTAATATGATCTATGCGATACACGTATGTTCTACATTATAACAATCGTACTATTGTCGTATAGTATCTATGCGATACACGTATGGTTTTCCATAATAATAATCATACTACTTCGTAATTTGATTTGTGCGATATATGTATGTTCTACATTAACAAGATTACTTTCTATTGAAAATTCATATATTTTTGTCTTCATCAAAGCCTTTGATGAAAACGAACATGTTTGATGCAAGTGACTCATTTAACCTTCCTATACTCGCGCGTTGGTCTCTCAGACCAATCGACCATCATTAATTGTTCCATCAATAGCTACTAAAGATAATTATATCTTTTATTTTCTTATTTTTAAATGTAATATTAATTACAGTATATAAAAATACAAAAATCATAAAATATTATCTATTGCCACTGATCAATAACATTTCATTTGTCGGTCCGAGAGTCAAACGTGCGAGTATAGGAAGGTTAAGGTGACTGTCCCTTATTTAAAAGCTGTCTATTCAAAAGGCTGGTGTGGCGGTTAGAGGCTATGATAATTTGATGTATGGTATATGGCTTAGATTCCGAAAATTCTGTGCTTTTGTAAAGTAGTATACTGAATTGAGTCCAAATCAAGTAAATGAACCGTTAAGGAGCACTTATGTAGATATCATTCAAGTTATGCAATGATACCTACTAGCACAATAAATGTTCCTTAACTGCCAATAAATAAGTTTGTCATACCCATTCTTGTTCAAAATTGGTTAGGTTAGCTTAGGACTCATGCATTGCTTTGATTACATTTTCCTCACTAGCTTAGGCATGCTAGAAACCTTCCCTTGTAGTCTTCTTAAATTATCAAGGATATTTAGTAAAGATGGTCGTAAAGAAGAGAGGGCTTAGGGGTGAATCCATATATTCACCCCCACTGGGGGCTATTGGATCTTTATGGATATTTCATAGGTAATAAAACCCTTTTTGTGAGGAGCAGCCCGGATTTCTTTACAACCAGCCCTCCAGAAATCGATTAGATCTGATGGGTAATGGAATTCAGTACAAAAAGGGTCTGCTCCTTTACACAAGTACTGTGTTATCTATTCATGGGTGTTTAATAATTGTTGTGAAAATCATGTTGTGGTTGCTTCTCTATTGATTCTGTCTTGGATTTTCCTATTTTAGGCAAGTATCAGAAGTGGTGGATTGCTGCTTTTATACATCATGATTTATAGCACTCTATTTCCTTCCATGAGAGATATTATGTGGAAAGTGTGGCTTGTGAGGCATTGTGCGTAGACGTGATGTTTTTATATTTGACTTGGGTGTCCCATGTCAAATTTATTAGTTACTATTAATAACACCAATTTGGTTGTCCAAATGTAATTTGTTTGACAAGTATGTTGTGACCTTCCATCTACTCATTTATGACTTACGAGCTTAGTATTACGGGGGCATCCTTGGTATTTATGAGGGCTAATTTTATTGTTCCGGTTTTGCAATTAGTTGCAAAGACGCTTAAATTGTATATTTGTGTTTGTTATAAAACAAGTAAACAGCTTTATCTATACTAAAGTGTTAAACGATCTGTAATTCTGTGATATATATGTCAGTAATTATGTTACTGTTATGTGTGTGTTGAGATATCAGATATTTTTTCATTTTAACAATGTTATAGTATTAGTCTTTTTAGTGTTTGAGTATATATATATGAAAATATGTTATCTCTATTGTATCATAAATATTGTTGTGATTATTATATAGTAGTTGTTCTATTAACATATAATGTTAATTTACAACTGGGTAGTTTGGGGCACACTCTCTTATAAGTAGGCTTTGAATAAGAATTGCGTGCGGTTTTAATTTTAGTTAATTTTGTGTATTGGTTGGCAGTCATAAATTAAGAGGTGTTGTGTTTGTGTGCGAATAATTGACGCGTGTTTTTTGGATTACCGTTTCAATCTTCTTTGGGGTGAGTTTATATTTTCAATTTTACAAAGATATTTCCTAGATATTAATTCTCTTAAGAAGGCAGCCATTGTTACAAAATGAGTCAACTTCAGTGAGACTCTCTGAGTATCTGAAGAGGTGTGGCCTATTTTGTACGAGTTGCTCTGAGCACATCTCTGTGTGTTGCAGCCATTTTCGGTTTTTGTCAACCATTTTTGTTTATAATTGCTCTCTGAGGAAAATTATGTTAATGTAACTTACCCTGTAGGAAATTCGACTGGTGTAACAGTGGTTACCCAGATGAGTATATATATTACTTTTCAAAAAATAAAAGGTGGGGGGATGAGAGGGGGTGAATGGGGGGGAGTGGAGGGGTGCTGTAAAAACATGGCGTGAGGTAAGTTTTTATTATTATTATTTTTATTATTCTTTCTTTTTTAATATATGTATTGTAGTTTGTTAATTAATTATATATTTCTATAATGATACAATTTTTATAAGGGGGGATTAGGGATTTAAGCCTGTTTTGAATGCAGTAGCATTCTTAGGCAATTAATTAAATTTTAATTAATTGATAGTAGTTTAAGGATGTAGTCAAAAATCCAACTGATGAGTCCTTTTGGCAGAGGACGAAAAACGTTTCTTGGAAGCCCATGGCCTTCACGGCATTACTTATATGTATCTGTCGTGAATATATATATATATGGGTGGTTTAGTTTGATTATTTAGTTAATTTTGTATATTGTTGCTTGCATATCATTTTTCATTGCATTGCATTGCTTGCATTGTTTTTCGTCTGCTATTTGTAATTTGTAAAAAAATGTTTTCCATTTTTTATCTTTTTCAGGTACTTATGCATATTTTGTGTATATTTTTGGATTTTTGAGTGATTTTGGGGTGGTTTTTTGGTTCATTGATTTTGCTTATTTTAAGTTATATTTAGTTCTTATTATATAAATTACAAATATCACTCAATAGATATTTGCTGTTTGTTGAAGCTAAGTGATTCCCTACATTATTGGTGTTATGAAGCATCTGATTTGCACATGGGGACATTGGAGTCAAGAAGTGCTGCATGTTCAAGTGGTGTTGTGGCATTTTGTATCATCACATCAGGTTTCTGGTCATGTTAATTTGTTTAATATGATAAATATGGGGAAGCCTTGTGTTGATGCAATGTAGCGTTCTGTCGCGTTATGCCTAGGTTTGTATCTCCAGTCAATTTTTATATATAAAAAAGTTGAAAGGTTAATAGAACTATTGACCCATTCTGGAATACAAAAGTCGCAATGGTTGCGTTTTAGAGTTGAGTAGGAGGCAATGTATTCTCATCTGTTTAGTTGCTTTATGTTGAATATTTATGTCCAATATGATGCGACATTCACTTGGGGTACATCGTAGCGTTCTGTCGTGTCTTATGCCTTAGGTTTGCATTTTTCCTACAAAGAGTTTATAGTACTTAAACTCTGAGGTGATGATCCTCTTGGAAATGCATTATTGCGGTTTACCGTGTTTTTCAGATATTTGTATAGGGTTGATCAAAGAGTGTGACAATGGATAATTGTTAGATTGTAATATAATTATATTCTTAGTTTATGTTGAATCATTCAATTGTCTGTGTCAAATTTTTTGATTGACATTTTAACGGTTTTGTCCGGAAAAAGAGCATGTTTGATGCAAGCGACTTATTTAAGGTGCCTGTTCCTTATGGATATTATTAAACAGCTGCCTTGTGTAGGTTAAATTCCATGACTTGTAATGTCATTATTGTGCAAGATAGATGTGGCTCCCTTCAGTGTGCAGAATCTGCTTGGTCAATATAGACAGTAAAGCATAGTAATATCCGTCTTTGTGTTGTAATAATTTAAGTTTTCCTTTAAATATACTGGGTTTTTGTTTGTCTTGTGGATTGACATAGTTGCATAAAGTTTAATTGATAAATTCACTCAGAATTTAAAGTATTTTGCTTGTCTGTCCGAAAGGAATTCCAGATATGCTTCCTGGGTAATGAGTAGCAATATATGTACCTTTTTCCTATTGGGTAGTTTTTTGTCGAGAGGGGGAGGCCATTTTGGTTTTTATCAACCATCTTTATTTATAATTGCTCTCTGAGAGGGAGGTGTGGCCTATTTGTAAATGTGATTCATACCCAGTAAGAAAAATGTAAAAGGGAAATTGTACTCTAATATAATATGCCCAGTGGTAATTTGGATTATTCTATAAATTGTAATGTGTAAATTCATGGTAAAGTCAATTTGACTGCGGATGTTATTATACATTTTATTGTCTGATATCTCTTGTCTTGTGTATACGAACACATGTCGATTGTGTGCTTAAGGCTGTGATTATGCCAAACATTTGCAGTTCTAAGTTATCTGAATTGTTAATGGTTTTGGTATTAGTCAGTGCGTAGGTACGTTTTTTAGAATATATTAAATATTTTATATTATAAGTTGTTTTAACATTAGTGTTATGTAGATGTATGTATATATGTATATATATATATATATATATATATATATGTACGTATGTGCATGTGTGTGTGCATATTCATATGTTTGTACGCCGAAAACTCCGTGTATTGTTAGATATATACAGTTTTTGTGGTACAAGTTTTGCACGTCTACAGTTAATTAAGGTATTGTTATGTATATTTTCCTGTTAGTTAGTCTGACAAAATAATAGATAGACTTTAGGACTTCTATATGAGATGAGGGGTGGAAAGGGGATTATGTGACAGTGTAGGCACTTATGGGCGACAGTACTTTTTTGACAAAAACTGATTTTTAACGTACGTCTACAACGATAACTTGATGTGGATGGGTTTGTGAATATTATTGCCACTTTCCCATTGATTTTTAATGGAAAAGGGTCAGTGTATTCTGTATACTTTTCTGCACAACACTAACGGTACTGATTACAGAACGGAGGCCATCAGGCAGGTATTCAAGTAAGTCGTCTAAAGAAGGTTAGATAAGTATAAGATTTTCATTGTGGGGTTGAAGGGCTATCAGCTGGTATGCCCTGACTTGCAATCATCTTGTGTATAGTCTTTTTTATGGTGGTTTTTATATCATAAGATTTTAAGCAAGGTTGAAGGTCATACAATAGGATAGTTCCTGACTCACAATAGTCTTTTACGCGTTAGGGATTTTGTGTGGGGATTTTTAGATTTAATTGTTGGGGTAGTGATTGACTACTTGATGGACTCTACATTTGTGACCGAATATGTATTAAGGAATATTTGATAAGTCATCATTCAAGTTATGTAATGGTGCCTTTGACATATGTTAAAGATTCTTTAATACAGGTTTATGTTAAATAATTGTGTTTTTCCTCTAAAAAATCGGTTATTGGGACTCTGATTATGTGCTGCACAGTTTGATGTTCTTGACGGTCTTCGGCCGAAAATTTTGGCGAGAGGTTAACTATGTTTGTGGAATAATTTCATCATAATTCCGTTTTGGTTACATCGCCAAGGAAAGCAACTAAATAACGTTTCAGAGCCTATGTTTCCAGACTCTTAGTATGATAAGACCTTAGCTGATGTGTATTATGCATAGTGTGGGTTTATTGTATTTGAGAGCACAAGCCAGAATTAGGCAATTATTTTCATAGGGATGGTTGTCCTTAGTGCCTAATTTCTTGTGATGTTAACCATGTTATGGAGTACTCGGTTATAGTTCCGTTTTGGCTACATCGCCAAGGAAAGCAACTAAATAACGTTTCAGAGCCTATGTTTCCAAGCTCTTAATGTGTAAAGGATTAAGGGAGTGAATGTTACATACACAGCTGGATTCTTTATGCATTTGAGAGCATAAGCCAGAACTAAATTTGTGTCTTCACTGGATGGTTGCTCCTCACAATTAGTGATTTTTGAACCGAAGATGAAGTAAAGGGTTGATAATCGTACTTTTTCGTAACATAATCTTTGCGATACATGGACGTTCTACATTATAATAATCGTACTATTTCGCAATATGATCTATGCGATAGATGTATGCTCTACATTATAATAATTGGTACTGTTTTTTCGTAATATGATCTATGCGATATATGTATGCTCTTCATTTTATAATCATACTATTTTCGTAATATGATCTATGCGATACACGTATGTTCTACATTATAACAATCGTACTATTGTCGTATAGTATCTATGCGATACACGTATGGTTTTCCATTATAATAATCATACTATTTCGTAATTTGATTTGTGCGATATATGTATGTTCTACATTAACAAGATTACTTTCTATTGAAAATTCATATATTTTTGTCTTCATCAAAGCCTTTGATGAAAACGAACATGTTTGATGCAAGTGACTCATTTAACCTTCCTATACTCGCGCGTTGGTCTCTCAGACCAATCGACCATCATTAATTGTTCCATCAATAGCTACTAAAGATAATTATATCTTTTATTTTCTTATTTTTAAATGTAATATTAATTACAGTATATAAAAATACAAAAATCATAAAATATTATCTATTGCCACTGATCAATAACATTTCATTTGTCGGTCCGAGAGTCAAACGTGCGAGTATAGGAAGGTTAAGGTGACTGTCCCTTATTCAAAAGCTGTCTATTCAAAAGGCTGGTGTGGCGGTTAGAGGCTATGATAATTTGATGTATGGTATATGGCTTAGATTCCGAAAATTCTGTGCTTTTGTAAAGTAGTATACTGAATTGAGTCTAAATCAAGTAAATGAACCGTTAAGGAGCACTTATGTAGATATCATTCAAGTTATGCAATGATACCTACTAGCACAATAAATGTTCCTTAACTGCCAATAAATAAGTTTGTCATACCCATTCTTGTTCAAAATTGGTTAGGTTAGCTTAGGACTCATGCATTGATTTGATTACATTTTCATCACTAGCTTAGGCATGCTAGAAACCTTCCCTTGTAGTCTTCTTAAATTATCAAGGATATTTAGTAAAGATGGTCGTAAAGAAGGGAGGGCTTAGGGGTGAATCCATATATTCACCCCCACTGGGGGCTATTGGATCTTTATGGATATTTCATAGGTAATAAAACCCTTTTTGTGAGGAGCAGCCCGGATTTCTTTACAACCAGCCCTCCAGAAATCGATTAGATCTGATGGGTAATGGAATTCAGTACAAAAAGGGTCTGCTCCTTTACACAAGTACTGTGTTATCTATTCATGGGTGTTTAATAATTGTTGTGAAAATCATGTTGTGGTTGCTTCTCTATTGATTCTGTCTTGGATTTTCCTATTTTAGGCAAGTATCAGAAGTGGTGGATTGCTGCTTTTATACATCATGATTTATAGCACTCTATTTCCTTCCATGAGAGATATTATGTGGAAAGTGTGGCTTGTGAGGCATTGTGCGTAGACGTGAAGTTTTTATATTTGACTTGGGTGTCCCATGTCAAATTTATTAGTTACTATTAATAACACCAATTTGGTTGTCCAAATGTAATTTGTTTGACAAGTATGTTGTGACCTTCCATCTACTCATTTATGACTTACGAGCTTAGTATTACGGGGGCATCCTTGGTATTTATGAGGGCTAATTTTATTGTTCCGGTTTTGCAATTAGTTGCAAAGACGCTTAAATTGTATATTTGTGTTTGTTATAAAACAAGTAAACAGCTTTATCTATACTAAAGTGTTAAACGATCTGTAATTCTGTGATATATATGTCAGTAATTATGTTACTGTTATGTGTGTGTTGAGATATCAGATATTTTTTCATTTTAACAATGTTATAGTATTAGTCTTTTTAGTGTTTGAGTATATATATATGAAAATATGTTATCTCTATTGTATCATAAATATTGTTGTGATTATTATATAGTAGTTGTTCTATTAACATATAATGTTAATTTACAACTGGGTAGTTTGGGGCACACTCTCTTATAAGTAGGCTTTGAATAAGAATTGCGTGCGGTTTTAATTTTAGTTAATTTTGTGTATTGGTTGGCAGTCATAAATTAAGAGGTGTTGTGTTTGTGTGCGAATAATTGACGCGTGTTTTTTGGATTACCGTTTCAATCTTCTTTGGGGTGAGTTTATATTTTCAATTTTACAAAGATATTTCCTAGATATTAATTCTCTTAAGAAGGCAGCCATTGTTACAAAATGAGTCAACTTCAGTGAGACTCTCTGAGTATCTGAAGAGGTGTGGCCTATTTTGTACGAGTTGCTCTGAGCACATCTCTGTGTGTTGCAGCCATTTTCGGTTTTTGTCAACCATTTTTGTTTATAATTGCTCTCTGAGGAAAATTATGTTAATGTAACTTACCCTGTAGGAAATTCGACTGGTGTAACAGTAGTTACCCAGATGAGTATATATATTACTTTTCAAAAAATAAAAGGTGGGGGGATGAGAGGGGGTGAATGGGGGGGAGTGGAGGGGTGCTGTAAAAACATGGCGTGAGGTAAGTTTTTATTATTATTATTTTTATTATTCTTTCTTTATTAATATATGTATTGTAGTTTGTTAATTAATTATATATTTCTATAATGATACAATTTTTATAAGGGGGGAGTAGGGATTTAAGCCTGTTTTGAATGCAGTAGCATTCTTAGGCAATTAATTAAATTTTAATTAATTGATAGTAGTTTAAGGATGTAGTAAAAAATCCAACTGATGAGTCCTTTTGGCAGAGGACGAAAAACGTTTCTTGGAAGCCCATGGCCTTCACGGCATTACTTATATGTATCTGTCGTGAATATATATAAATATGGGTGGTTTAGTTTGATTATTTAGTTAATTTTGTATATTGTTGCTTGCATATCATTTTTCATTGCATTGCATTGCTTGCATTGTTTTTCGTCTGCTATTTGTAATTTGTAAAAAAATGTTTTCCATTTTTTATCTTTTTCAGGTACTTATGCATATTTTGTGTACATTTTTGGATTTTTGAGTGATTTTGGGGTGGATTTTTGGTTCATTGATTTTGCTAATTTTAAGTTATATTTAGTTCTTATTATATAAATTACAAATATCACTCAATAGATATTTGCTGTTTGTTGAAGCTAAGTGATTCCCTACATTATTGGTGTTATGAAGCATCTGATTTGCACATGGGGACATTGGAGTCAAGAAGTGCTGCATGTTCAAGTGGTGTTGTGGCATTTTGTATCATCACATCAGGTTTCTGGTCATGTTAATTTGTTTAATATGATAAATATGGGGAAGCCCTTGTGTTGATGCAATGTAGCGTTCTGTCGCGTTATGCCTAGGTTTGTATCTCCAGTCAATTTTTATATATAAAAAAGTTGAAAGGTTAATAGAACTATTGACCCATTCTGGAATACAAAAGTCGCAATGGTTGCGTTTTAGAGTTGAGTAGGAGGCAATGTATTCTCATCTGTTTAGTTGCTTTATGTTGAATATTTATGTCCAATATGATGCGACATTCACTTGGGGTACATCGTAGCGTTCTGTCGTGTCTTATGCCTTAGGTTTGCATTTTTCCTACAAAGAGTTTATAGTACTTAAACTCTGAGGTGATGATCCTCTTGGAAATGCATTATTGCGGTTTACCGTGTTTTTCAGATATTTGTATAGGGTTGATCAAAGAGTGTGACAATGGATAATTGTTAGATTGTAATATAATTATATTCTTAGTTTATGTTGAATCATTCAATTGTCTGTGTCAAATTTTTTGATTGACATTTTAACGGTTTTGTCCGGAAAAAGAGCATGTTTGATGCAAGCGACTTATTTAAGGTGCCTGTTCCTTATGGATATTATTAAACAGCTGCCTTGTGTAGGTTAAATTCCATGACTTGTAATGTCATTATTGTGCAAGATAGATGTGGCTCCCTTCAGTGTGCAGAATCTGCTTGGTCAATATAGACAGTAAAGCATAGTAATATCCGTCTTTGTGTTGTAATAATTTAAGTTTTCCTTTAAATATACTGGGTTTTTGTTTGTCTTGTGGATTGACATAGTTGCATAAAGTTTAATTGATAAATTCACTCAGAATTTAAAGTATTTTGCTTGTCTGTCCGAAAGGAATTCCAGATATGCTTCCTGGGTAATGAGTAGCAATATATGTACCTTTTTCCTATTGGGTAGTTTTTTGTCGAGAGGGGGAGGCCATTTTGGTTTTTATCAACCATCTTTATTTATAATTGCTCTCTGAGAGGGAGGTGTGGCCTATTTGTAAATGTGATTCATACCCAGTAAGAAAAATGTAAAAGGGAAATTGTACTCTAATATAATATGCCCAGTGGTAATTTGGAT
Organism: Coremacera marginata; assembly: GCA_914767935.1. Taxonomy (NCBI): domain Eukaryota; kingdom Metazoa; phylum Arthropoda; class Insecta; order Diptera; family Sciomyzidae; genus Coremacera; species Coremacera marginata. The sequence continues at coordinate 113,781,841 of OU612045.1, forward strand.
TATTCTATAAATTGTAATGTGTAAATTCATGGTAAAGTCAATTTGACTGCGGATGTTATTATACATTTTATTGTCTGATATCTCTTGTCTTGTGTATACGAACACATGTCGATTGTGTGCTTAAGGCTGTGATTATGCCAAACATTTGCAGTTCTAAGTTATCTGAATTGTTAATGGTTTTGGTATTAGTCAGTGTGTAGGTACGTTTTTTAGAATATATTAAATATTTTATATTATAAGTTGTTTAACATTAGTGTTATGTAGATGTATGTATATATGTATATATGTATATATGTATCTATATATATGTACGTATGTGCATGTGTGTGTGCATATTCATATGTTTGTACGCCGAAAACTCCGTGTATTGTTAGATATATACAGTTTTTGTGGTACAAGTTTTGCACGTCTACAGTTAATTAAGGTATTGTTATGTATATTTTCCTGTTAGTTAGTCTGACAAAATAATAGATAGACTTTAGGACTTCTATATGAGATGAGGGGTGGAAAGGGGATTATGTGACAGTGTAGGCACTTATGGGCGACAGTACTTTTTTGACAAAAACTGATTTTTAACGTACGTCTACAACGATAACTTGATGTGGATGGGTTTGTGAATATTATTGCCACTTTCCCATTGATTTTTAATGGAAAAGGGTCAGTGTATTCTGTATACTTTTCTGCACAACACTAACGGTACTGATTACAGAACGGAGGCCATCAGGCAGGTATTCAAGTAAGTCGTCTAAAGAAGGTTAGATAAGTATAAGATTTTCATTGTGGGGTTGAAGGGCTATCAGCTGGTATGCCCTGACTTGCAATCATCTTGTGTATAGTCTTTTTTATGGTGGTTTTTATATCATAAGATTTTAAGCAAGGTTGAAGGTCATACAATAGGATAGTTCCTGACTCACAATAGTCTTTTACGCGTTAGGGATTTTGTGTGGGGATTTTTAGATTTAATTGTTGGGGTAGTGATTGACTACTTGATGGACTCTACATTTGTGACCGAATATGTATTAAGGAATATTTGATAAGTCATCATTCAAGTTATGTAATGGTGCCTTTGACATATGTTAAAGATTCTTTAATACAGGTTTATGTTAAATAATTGTGTTTTTCCTCTAAAAAATCGGTTATTGGGACTCTGATTATGTGCTGCACAGTTTGATGTTCTTGACGGTCTTCGGCCGAAAATTTTGGCGAAAGGTTAACTATGTTTGTGGAATAATTTCTTCATAATTCCGTTTTGGTTACATCGCCAAGGAAAGCAACTAAATAACGTTTCAGAGCCTATGTTTCCAGACTCTTAGTATGATAAGACCTTAGCTGATGTGTATTATGCATAGTGTGGGTTTATTGTATTTGAGAGCACAAGCCAGAATTAGGCAATTATTTTCATAGGGATGGTTGTCCTTAGTGCCTAATTTCTTGTGATGTTAACCATGTTATGGAGTACTCGGTTATAGTTCCGTTTTGGCTACATCGCCAAGGAAAGCAACTAAATAACGTTTCAGAGCCTATGTTTCCAAGCTCTTAATGTGTAAAGGATTAAGGGAGTGAATGTTACATACACAGCTGGATTCTTTATGCATTTGAGAGCATAAGCCAGAACTAAATTTGTGTCTTCACTGGATGGTTGCTCCTCACAATTAGTGATTTTTGAACCGAAGATGAAGTAAAGGGGTGATAATCGTACTTTTTCGTAACATAATCTTTGCGATACATGGACGTTCTACATTATAATAATCGTACTATTTCGCAATATGATCTATGCGATAGATGTATGCTCTACATTATAATAATTGGTACTGTTTTTTCGTAATATGATCTATGCGATATATGTATGCTCTTCATTTTATAATCATACTATTTTCGTAATATGATCTATGCGATACACGTATGTTCTACATTATAACAATCGTACTATTGTCGTATAGTATCTATGCGATACACGTATGGTTTTCCATAATAATAATCATACTATTTCGTAATTTGATTTGTGCGATATATGTATGTTCTACATTAACAAGATTACTTTCTATTGAAAATTCATATATTTTGGTTTTCATCAAAGCCTTTGATGAAAACGAACATGTTTGATGCAAGTGACTCATTTAACCTTCCTATACTCGCGCGTTGGTCTCTCAGACCAATCGACCATCATTAATTGTTCCATCAATAGCTACTAAAGATAATTATATCTTTTATTTTCTTATTTTTAAATGTAATATTAATTACAGTATATAAAAATACAAAAATCATAAAATATTATCTATTGCCACTGATCAATAACATTTCATTTGTCGGTCCGAGAGTCAAACGTGCGAGTATAGGAAGGTTAAGGTGACTGTCCCTTATTTAAAAGCTGTCTATTCAAAAGGCTGGTGTGGCGGTTAGAGGCTATGATAATTTGATGTATGGTATATGGCTTAGATTCCGAAAATTCTGTGCTTTTGTAAAGTAGTATACTGAATTGAGTCCAAATCAAGTAAATGAACCGTTAAGGAGCACTTATGTAGATATCATTCAAGTTATGCAATGATACCTACTAGCACAATAAATGTTCCTTAACTGCCAATAAATAAGTTTGTCATACCCATTCTTGTTCAAAATTGGTTAGGTTAGCTTAGGACTCATGCATTGATTTGATTACATTTTCATCACTAGCTTAGGCATGCTAGAAACCTTCCCTTGTAGTCTTCTTAAATTATCAAGGATATTTAGTAAAGATGGTCGTAAAGAAGAGAGGGCTTAGGGGTGAATCCATATATTCACCCCCACTGGGGGCTATTGGATCTTTATGGATATTTCATAGGTAATAAAACCCTTTTTGTGAGGAGCAGCCCGGATTTCTTTACAACCAGCCCTCCAGAAATCGATTAGATCTGATGGGTAATGGAATTCAGTACAAAAAGGGTCTGCTCCTTTACACAAGTACTGTGTTATCTATTCATGGGTGTTTAATAATTGTTGTGAAAATCATGTTGTGGTTGCTTCTCTATTGATTCTGTCTTGGATTTTCCTATTTTAGGCAAGTATCAGAAGTGGTGGATTGCTGTTTTTATACATCATGATTTATAGCACTCTATTTCCTTCCATGAGAGATATTATGTGGAAAGTGTGGCTTGTGAGGCATTGTGCGTAGACGTGAAGTTTTTATATTTGACTTGGGTGTCCCATGTCAAATTTATTAGTTACTATTAATAACACCAATTTGGTTGTCCAAATGTAATTTGTTTGACAAGTATGTTGTGACCTTCCATCTACTCATTTATGACTTACGAGCTTAGTATTACGGGGGCATCCTTGGTATTTATGAGGGCTAATTTTATTGTTCCGGTTTTGCAATTAGTTGCAAAGACGCTTAAATTGTATATTTGTGTTTGTTATAAAACAAGTAAACAGCTTTATCTATACTAAAGTGTTAAACGATCTGTAATTCTGTGATATATATGTCAGTAATTATGTTACTGTTATGTGTGTGTTGAGATATCAGATATTTTTTCATTTTAACAATGTTATAGTATTAGTCTTTTTAGTGTTTGAGTATATATATATGAAAATATGTTATCTCTATTGTATCATAAATATTGTTGTGATTATTATATAGTAGTTGTTCTATTAACATATAATGTTAATTTACAACTGGGTAGTTTGGGGCACACTCTCTTATAAGTAGGCTTTGAATAAGAATTGCGTGCGGTTTTAATTTTAGTTAATTTTGTGTATTGGTTGGCAGTCATAAATTAAGAGGTGTTGTGTTTGTGTGCGAATAATTGACGCGTGTTTTTTGGATTACCGTTTCAATCTTCTTTGGGGTGAGTTTATATTTTCAATTTTACAAAGATATTTTCTAGATATTAATTCTCTTAAGAAGGCAGCCATTGTTACAAAATGAGTCAACTTCAGTGAGACTCTCTGAGTATCTGAAGAGGTGTGGCCTATTTTGTACGAGTTGCTCTGAGCACATCTCTGTGTGTTGCAGCCATTTTCGGTTTTTGTCAACCATTTTTGTTTATAATTGCTCTCTGAGGAAAATTATGTTAATGTAACTTACCCTGTAGGAAATTCGACTGGTGTAACAGTGGTTACCCAGATGAGTATATATATTACTTTTCAAAAAATAAAAGGTGGGGGATGAGAGGGGGTGAATGGGGGGGAGTGGAGGGGTGCTGTAAAAACATGGCGTGAGGTAAGTTTTTATTATTATTATTTTTATTATTCTTTCTTTATTAATATATGTATTGTAGTTTGTTAATTAATTATATATTTCTATAATGATACAATTTTTATAAGGGGGGATTAGGGATTTAAGCCTGTTTTGAATGCAGTAGCATTCTTAGGCAATTAATTAAATTTTAATTAATTGATAGTAGTTTAAGGATGTAGTCAAAAATCCAACTGATGAGTCCTTTTGGCAGAGGACGAAAAACGTTTCTTGGAAGCCCATGGCCTTCACGGCATTACTTATATGTATCTGTCGTGAATATATATAAATATGGGTGGTTTAGTTTGATTATTTAGTTAATTTTGTATATTGTTGCTTGCATATCATTTTTCATTGCATTGCATTGCTTGCATTGTTTTTCGTCTGCTATTTGTAATTTGTAAAAAAATGTTTTCCATTTTTTATCTTTTTCAGGTACTTATGCATATTTTGTGTATATTTTTGGATTTTTGAGTGATTTTGGGGTGGTTTTTTGGTTCATTGATTTTGCTTATTTTAAGTTATATTTAGTTCTTATTATATAAATTACAAATATCACTCAATAGATATTTGCTGTTTGTTGAAGCTAAGTGATTCCCTACATTATTGGTGTTATGAAGCATCTGATTTGCACATGGGGACATTGGAGTCAAGAAGTGCTGCATGTTCAAGTGGTGTTGTGGCATTTTGTATCATCACATCAGGTTTCTGGTCATGTTAATTTGTTTAATATGATAAATATGGGGAAGCCCTTGTGTTGATGCAATGTAGCGTTCTGTCGCGTTATGCCTAGGTGTGTATCTCCAGTCAATTTTTATATATAAAAAAGTTGAAAGGTTAATAGAACTATTGACCCATTCTGGAATACAAAAGTCGCAATGGTTGCGTTTTAGAGTTGAGTAGGAGGCAATGTATTCTCATCTGTTTAGTTGCTTTATGTTGAATATTTATGTCCAATATGCTGCGACATTCACTTGGGGTACATCGTAGCGTTCTGTCGTGTCTTATGCCTTAGGTTTGCATTTTTCCTACAAAGAGTTTATAGTACTTAAACTCTGAGGTGATGATCCTCTTGGAAATGCATTATCGCGGTTTACCGTGTTTTTCAGATATTTGTATAGGGTTGATCAAAGAGTGTGACAATGGATAATTGTTAGATTGTAATATAATTATATTCTTAGTTTATGTTGAATCATTCAATTGTCTGTGTCAAATTTTTTGATTGACATTTTAACGGTTTTGTCCGGAAAAAGAGCATGTTTGATGCAAGCGACTTATTTAAGGTGCCTGTTCCTTATGGATATTATTAAACAGCTGCCTTGTGTAGGTTAAATTCCATGACTTGTAATGTCATTATTGTGCAAGATAGATGTGGCTCCCTTCAGTGTGCAGAATCTGCTTGGTCAATATAGACAGTAAAGCATAGTAATATCCGTCTTTGTGTTGTAATAATTTAAGTTTTCCTTTAAATATACTGGGTTTTTGTTTGTCTTGTGGATTGACATAGTTGCATAAAGTTTAATTGATAAATTCACTCAGAATTTAAAGTATTTTGCTTGTCTGTCCGAAAGGAATTCCAGATATGCTTTCTGGGTAATGAGTAGCAATATATGTACCTTTTTCCTATTGGGTAGTTTTTTGTCGAGAGGGGGAGGCCATTTTGGTTTTTATCAACCATCTTTATTTATAATTGCTCTCTGAGAGGGAGGTGTGGCCTATTTGTAAATGTGATTCATACCCAGTAAGAAAAATGTAAAAGGGAAATTGTACTCTAATATAATATGCCCCGTGGTAATTTGGATTATTCTATAAATTGTAATGTGTAAATTCATGGTAAAGTCAATTTGACTGCGGATGTTATTATACATTTTATTGTCTGATATCTCTTGTCTTGTGTATACGAACACATGTCGATTGTGTGCTTAAGGCTGTGATTATGCCAAACATTTGCAGTTCTAAGTTATCTGAATTGTTAATGGTTTTGGTATTAGTCAGTGTGTAGGTACGTTTTTTAGAATATATTAAATATTTTATATTATAAGTTGTTTTAACATTAGTGTTATGTAGATGTATGTATATATGTATATATATATATATATATATATGTACGTATGTGCATGTGTGTGTGCATATTCATATGTTTGTACGCCGAAAACTCCGTGTATTGTTAGATATATACAGTTTTTGTGGTACAAGTTTTGCACGTCTACAGTTAATTAAGGTATTGTTATGTATATTTTCCTGTTAGTTAGTCTGACAAAATAATAGATAGACTTTAGGACTTCTATATGAGATGAGGGGTGGAAAGGGGATTATGTGACAGTGTAGGCACTTATGGGCGACAGTACTTTTTTGACAAAAACTGATTTTTAACGTACGTCTACAACGATAACTTGATGTGGATGGGTTTGTGAATATTCTTGCCACTTTCCCATTGATTTTTAATGGAAAAGGGTCAGTGTATTCTGTATACTTTTCTGCACAACACTAACGGTACTGATTACAGAACGGAGGCCATCAGGCAGGTATTCAAGTAAGTCGTCTAAAGAAGGTTAGATAAGTATAAGATTTTCATTGTGGGGTTGAAGGGCTATCAGCTGGTATGCCCTGACTTGCAATCATCTTGTGTATAGTCTTTTTTATGGTGGTTTTTATATCATAAGATTTTAAGCAAGGTTGAAGGTCATACAATAGGATAGTTCCTGACTCACAATAGTCTTTTACGCGTTAGGGATTTTGTGTGGGGATTTTTAGATTTAATTGTTGGGGTAGTGATTGACTACTTGATGGACTCTACATTTGTGACCGAATATGTATTAAGGAATATTTGATAAGTCATCATTCAAGTTATGTAATGGTGCCTTTGACATATGTTAAAGATTCTTTAATACAGGTTTATGTTAAATAATTGTGTTTTTCCTCTAAAAAATCGGTTATTGGGACTCTGATTATGTGCTGCACAGTTTGATGTTCTTGACGGTCTTCGGCCGAAAATTTTGGCGAGAGGTTAACTATGTTTGTGGAATAATTTCTTCATAATTCCGTTTTGGTTACATCGCCAAGGAAAGCAACTAAATAACGTTTCAGAGCCTATGTTTCCAGACTCTTAGTATGATAAGACCTTAGCTGATGTGTATTATGCATAGTGTGGGTTTATTGTATTTGAGAGCACAAGCCAGAATTAGGCAATTATTTTCATAGGGATGGTTGTCCTTAGTGCCTAATTTCTTGTGATGTTAACCATGTTATGGAGTACTCGGTTATAGTTCCGTTTTGGCTACATCGCCAAGGAAAGCAACTAAATAACGTTTCAGAGCCTATGTTTCCAAGCTCTTAATGTGTAAAGGATTAAGGGAGTGAATGTTACATACACAGCTGGATTCTTTATGCATTTGAGAGCATAAGCCAGAACTAAATTTGTGTCTTCACTGGATGGTTGCTCCTCACAATTAGTGATTTTTGAACCGAAGATGAAGTAAAGGGTTGATAATCGTACTTTTTCGTAACATAATCTTTGCGATACATGGACGTTCTACATTATAATAATCGTACTATTTCGCAATATGATCTATGCGATAGATGTATGCTCTACATTATAATAATTGGTACTGTTTTTTCGTAATATGATCTATGCGATATATGTATGCTCTTCATTTTATAATCATACTATTTTCGTAATATGATCTATGCGATACACGTATGTTCTACATTATAACAATCGTACTATTGTCGTATAGTATCTATGCGATACACGTATGGTTTTCCATTATAATAATCATACTATTTCGTAATTTGATTTGTGCGATATATGTATGTTCTACATTAACAAGATTACTTTCTATTGAAAATTCATATATTTTTGTCTTCATCAAAGCCTTTGATGAAAACGAACATGTTTGATGCAAGTGACTCATTTAACCTTCCTATACTCGCGCGTTGGTCTCTCAGACCAATCGACCATCATTAATTGTTCCATCAATAGCTACTAAAGATAATTATATCTTTTATTTTCTTATTTTTAAATGTAATATTAATTACAGTATATAAAAATACAAAAATCATAAAATATTATCTATTGCCACTGATCAATAACATTTCATTTGTCGGTCCGAGAGTCAAACGTGCGAGTATAGGAAGGTTAAGGTGACTGTCCCTTATTCAAAAGCTGTCTATTCAAAAGGCTGGTGTGGCGGTTAGAGGCTATGATAATTTGATGTATGGTATATGGCTTAGATTCCGAAAATTCTGTGCTTTTGTAAAGTAGTATACTGAATTGAGTCCAAATCAAGTAAATGAACCGTTAAGGAGCACTTATGTAGATATCATTCAAGTTATGCAATGATACCTACTAGCACAATAAATGTTCCTTAACTGCCAATAAATAAGTTTGTCATACCCATTCTTGTTCAAAATTGGTTAGGTTAGCTTAGGACTCATGCATTGATTTGATTACATTTTCATCACTAGCTTAGGCATGCTAGAAACCTTCCCTTGTAGTCTTCTTAAATTATCAAGGATATTTAGTAAAGATGGTCGTAAAGAAAGGAGGGCTTAGGGGTGAATCCATATATTCACCCCCACTGGGGGCTATTGGATCTTTATGGATATTTCATAGGTAATAAAACCCTTTTTGTGAGGAGCAGCCCGGATTTCTTTACAACCAGCCCTCCAGAAATCGATTAGATCTGATGGGTAATGGAATTCAGTACAAAAAGGGTCTGCTCTGACTTACGAGCTTAGTATTACGGGGGCATCCTTGGTATTTATGAGGGCTAATTTTATTGTTCCGGTTTTGCAATTAGTTGCAAAGACGCTTAAATTGTATATTTGTGTTTGTTATAAAACAAGTAAACAGCTTTATCTATACTAAAGTGTTAAACGATCTGTAATTCTGTGATATATATGTCAGTAATTATGTTACTGTTATGTGTGTGTTGAGATATCAGATATTTTTTCATTTTAACAATGTTATAGTATTAGTCTTTTTAGTGTTTGAGTATATATATATGAAAATATGTTATCTCTATTGTATCATAAATATTGTTGTGATTATTATATAGTAGTTGTTCTATTAACATATAATGTTAATTTACAACTGGGTAGTTTGGGGCACACTCTCTTATAAGTAGGCTTTGAATAAGAATTGCGTGCGGTTTTAATTTTAGTTAATTTTGTGTATTGGTTGGCAGTCATAAATTAAGAGGTGTTGTGTTTGTGTGCGAATAATTGACGCGTGTTTTTTGGATTACCGTTTCAATCTTCTTTGGGGTGAGTTTATATTTTCAATTTTACAAAGATATTTTCTAGATATTAATTCTCTTAAGAAGGCAGCCATTGTTACAAAATGAGTCAACTTCAGTGAGACTCTCTGAGTATCTGAAGAGGTGTGGCCTATTTTGTACGAGTTGCTCTGAGCACATCTCTGTGTGTTGCAGCCATTTTCGGTTTTTGTCAACCATTTTTGTTTATAATTGCTCTCTGAGGAAAATTATGTTAATGTAACTTACCCTGTAGGAAATTCGACTGGTGTAACAGTGGTTACCCAGATGAGTATATATATTACTTTTCAAAAAATAAAAGGTGGGGGGATGAGAGGGGGTGAATGGGGGGGAGTGGAGGGGTGCTGTAAAAACATGGCGTGAGGTAAGTTTTTATTATTATTATTTTTATTATTCTTTCTTTATTAATATATGTATTGTAGTTTGTTAATTAATTATATATTTCTATAATGATACAATTTTTATAAGGGGGGAGTAGGGATTTAAGCCTGTTTTGAATGCAGTAGCATTCTTAGGCAATTAATTAAATTTTAATTAATTGATAGTAGTTTAAGGATGTAGTCAAAAATCCAACTGATGAGTCCTTTTGGCAGAGGACGAAAAACGTTTCTTGGAAGCCCATGGCCTTCACGGCATTACTTATATGTATCTGTCGTGAATATATATAAATATGGGTGGTTTAGTTTGATTATTTAGTTAATTTTGTATATTGTTGCTTGCATATCATTTTTCATTGCATTGCATTGCTTGCATTGTTTTTCGTCTGCTATTTGTAATTTGTAAAAAAATGTTTTCCATTTTTTATCTTTTTCAGGTACTTATGCATATTTTGTGTATATTTTTGGATTTTTGAGTGATTTTGGGGTGGTTTTTTGGTTCATTGATTTTGCTTATTTTAAGTTATATTTAGTTCTTATTATATAAATTACAAATATCACTCAATAGATATTTGCTGTTTGTTGAAGCTAAGTGATTCCCTACATTATTGGTGTTATGAAGCATCTGATTTGCACATGGGGACATTGGAGTCAAGAAGTGCTGCATGTTCAAGTGGTGTTGTGGCATTTTGTATCATCACATCAGGTTTCTGGTCATGTTAATTTGTTTAATATGATAAATATGGGGAAGCCCTTGTGTTGATGCAATGTAGCGTTCTGTCGCGTTATGCCTAGGTTTGTATCATCAGTCAATTTTTATATATAAAAAAGTTGAAAGGTTAATAGAACTATTGACCCATTCTGGAATACAAAAGTCGCAATGGTTGCGTTTTAGAGTTGAGTAGGAGGCAATGTATTCTCATCTGTTTAGTTGCTTTATGTTGAATATTTATGTCCAATATGATGCGACATTCACTTGGGGTACATCGTAGCGTTCTGTCGTGTCTTATGCCTTAGGTTTGCATTTTTCCTACAAAGAGTTTATAGTACTTAAACTCTGAGGTGATGATCCTCTTGGAAATGCATTATTGCGGTTTACCGTGTTTTTCAGATATTTGTATAGGGTTGATCAAAGAGTGTGACAATGGATAATTGTTAGATTGTAATATAATTATATTCTTAGTTTATGTTGAATCATTCAATTGTCTGTGTCAAATTTTTTGATTGACATTTTAACGGTTTTGTCCGGAAAAAGAGCATGTTTGATGCAAGCGACTTATTTAAGGTGCCTGTTCCTTATGGATATTATTAAACAGCTGCCTTGTGTAGGTTAAATTCCATGACTTGTAATGTCATTATTGTGCAAGATAGATGTGGCTCCCTTCAGTGTGCAGAATCTGCTTGGTCAATATAGACAGTAAAGCATAGTAATATCCGTCTTTGTGTTGTAATAATTTAAGTTTTCCTTTAAATATACTGGGTTTTTGTTTGTCTTGTGGATTGACATAGTTGCATAAAGTTTAATTGATAAATTCACTCAGAATTTAAAGTATTTTGCTTGTCTGTCCGAAAGGAATTCCAGATATGCTTCCTGGGTAATGAGTAGCAATATATGTACCTTTTTCCTATTGGGTAGTTTTTTGTCGAGAGGGGGAGGCCATTTTGGTTTTTATCAACCATCTTTATTTATAATTGCTCTCTGAGAGGGAGGTGTGGCCTATTTGTAAATGTGATTCATACCCAGTAAGAAAAATGTAAAAGGGAAATTGTACTCTAATATAATATGCCCAGTGGTAATTTGGATTATTCTATAAATTGTAATGTGTAAATTCATGGTAAAGTCAATTTGACTGCGGATGTTATTATACATTTTATTGTCTGATATCTCTTGTCTTGTGTATACGAACACATGTCGATTGTGTGCTTAAGGCTGTGATTATGCCAAACATTTGCAGTTCTAAGTTATCTGAATTGTTAATGGTTTTGGTATTAGTCAGTGTGTAGGTACGTTTTTTAGAATATATTAAATATTTTATATTATAAGTTGTTTTAACATTAGTGTTATGTAGATGTATGTATATATGTATATATATATATATATATATATATATATATATGTACGTATGTGCATGTGTGTGTGCATATTCATATGTTTGTACGCCGAAAACTCCGTGTATTGTTAGATATATACAGTTTTTGTGGTACAAGTTTTGCACGTCTACAGTTAATTAAGGTATTGTTATGTATATTTTCCTGTTAGTTAGTCTGACAAAATAATAGATAGACTTTAGGACTTCTATATGAGATGAGGGGTGGAAAGGGGATTATGTGACAGTGTAGGCACTTATGGGCGACAGTACTTTTTTGACAAAAACTGATTTTTAACGTACGTCTACAACGATAACTTGATGTGGATGGGTTTGTGAATATTATTGCCACTTTCCCATTGATTTTTAATGGAAAAGGGTCAGTGTATTCTGTATACTTTTCTGCACAACACTAACGGTACTGATTACAGAACGGAGGCCATCAGGCAGGTATTCAAGTAAGTCGTCTAAAGAAGGTTAGATAAGTATAAGATTTTCATTGTGGGGTTGAAGGGCTATCAGCTGGTATGCCCTGACTTGCAATCATCTTGTGTATAGTCTTTTTTATGGTGGTTTTTATATCATAAGATTTTAAGCAAGGTTGAAGGTCATACAATAGGATAGTTCCTGACTCACAATAGTCTTTTACGCGTTAGGGATTTTGTGTGGGGATTTTTAGATTTAATTGTTGGGGTAGTGATTGACTACTTGATGGACTCTACATTTGTGACCGAATATGTATTAAGGAATATTTGATAAGTCATCATTCAAGTTATGTAATGGTGCCTTTGACATATGTTAAAGATTCTTTAATACAGGTTTATGTTAAATAATTGTGTTTTTCCTCTAAAAAATCGGTTATTGGGACTCTGATTATGTGCTGCACAGTTTGATGTTCTTGACGGTCTTCGGCCGAAAATTTTGGCGAGAGGTTAACTATGTTTGTGGAATAATTTCTTCATAATTCCGTTTTGGTTACATCGCCAAGGAAAGCAACTAAATAACGTTTCAGAGCCTATGTTTCCAGACTCTTAGTATGATAAGACCTTAGCTGATGTGTATTATGCATAGTGTGGGTTTATTGTATTTGAGAGCACAAGCCAGAATTAGGCAATTATTTTCATAGGGATGGTTGTCCTTAGTGCCTAATTTCTTGTGATGTTAACCATGTTATGGAGTACTCGGTTATAGTTCCGTTTTGGCTACATCGCCAAGGAAAGCAACTAAATAACGTTTCAGAGCCTATGTTTCCAAGCTCTTAATGTGTAAAGGATTAAGGGAGTGAATGTTACATACACAGCTGGATTCTTTATGCATTTGAGAGCATAAGCCAGAACTAAATTTGTGTCTTCACTGGATGGTTGCTCCTCACAATTAGTGATTTTTGAACCGAAGATGGGTTGATAATGGAAAGGGTGATGGAAAGGGTTGATAATCGTACTTTTTCGTAACATAATCTTTGCGATACATGGACGTTCTACATTATAATAATCGTACTATTTCGCAATATGATCTATGCGATAGATGTATGCTCTACATTATAATAATTGGTACTGTTTTTTCGTAATATGATCTATGCGATATATGTATGCTCTTCATTTTATAATCATACTATTTTCGTAATATGATCTATGCGATACACGTATGTTCTACATTATAACAATCGTACTATTGTCGTATAGTATCTATGCGATACACGTATGGTTTTCCATTATAATAATCATACTATTTCGTAATTTGATTTGTGCGATATATGTATGTTCTACATTAACAAGATTACTTTCTATTGAAAATTCATATATTTTTGTCTTCATCAAAGCCTTTGATGAAAACGAACATGTTTGATGCAAGTGACTCATTTAACCTTCCTATACTCGCGCGTTGGTCTCTCAGACCAATCGACCATCGTTAATTGTTCCATCAATAGCTACTAAAGATAATTATATCTTTTATTTTCTTATTTTTAAATGTAATATTAATTACAGTATATAAAAATACAAAAATCATAAAATATTATCTATTGCCACTGATCAATAACATTTCATTTGTCGGTCCGAGAGTCAAACGTGCGAGTATAGGAAGGTTAAGGTGACTGTCCCTTATTCAAAAGCTGTCTATTCAAAAGGCTGGTGTGGCGGTTAGAGGCTATGATAATTTGATGTATGGTATATGGCTTAGATTCCGAAAATTCTGTGCTTTTGTAAAGTAGTATACTGAATTGAGTCTAAATCAAGTAAATGAACCGTTAAGGAGCACTTATGTAGATATCATTCAAGTTATGCAATGATACCTACTAGCACAATAAATGTTCCTTAACTGCCAATAAATAAGTTTGTCATACCCATTCTTGTTCAAAATTGGTTAGGTTAGCTTAGGACTCATGCATTGATTTGATTACATTTTCATCACTAGCTTAGGCATGCTAGAAACCTTCCCTTGTAGTCTTCTTAAATTATCAAGGATATTTAGTAAAGATGGTCGTAAAGAAGGGAGGGCTTAGGGGTGAATCCATATATTCACCCCCACTGGGGGCTATTGGATCTTTATGGATATTTCATAGGTAATAAAACCCTTTTTGTGAGGAGCAGCCCGGATTTCTTTACAACCAGCCCTCCAGAAATCGATTAGATCTGATGGGTAATGGAATTCAGTACAAAAAGGGTCTGCTCCTTTACACAAGTACTGTGTTATCTATTCATGGGTGTTTAATAATTGTTGTGAAAATCATGTTGTGGTTGCTTCTCTATTGATTCTGTCTTGGATTTTCCTATTTTAGGCAAGTATCAGAAGTGGTGGATTGCTGTTTTTATACATCATGATTTATAGCACTCTATTTCCTTCCATGAGAGATATTATGTGGAAAGTGTGGCTTGTGAGGCATTGTGCGTAGACGTGAAGTTTTTATATTTGACTTGGGTGTCCCATGTCAAATTTATTAGTTACTATTAATAACACCAATTTGGTTGTCCAAATGTAATTTGTTTGACAAGTATGTTGTGACCTTCCATCTACTCATTTATGACTTACGAGCTTAGTATTACGGGGGCATCCTTGGTATTTATGAGGGCTAATTTTATTGTTCCGGTTTTGCAATTAGTTGCAAAGACGCTTAAATTGTATATTTGTGTTTGTTATAAAACAAGTAAACAGCTTTATCTATACTAAAGTGTTAAACGATCTGTAATTCTGTGATATATATGTCAGTAATTATGTTACTGTTATGTGTGTGTTGAGATATCAGATATTTTTTCATTTTAACAATGTTATAGTATTAGTCTTTTTAGTGTTTGAGTATATATATATGAAAATATGTTATCTCTATTGTATCATAAATATTGTTGTGATTATTATATAGTAGTTGTTCTATTAACATATAATGTTAATTTACAACTGGGTAGTTTGGGGCACACTCTCTTATAAGTAGGCTTTGAATAAGAATTGCGTGCGGTTTTAATTTTAGTTAATTTTGTGTATTGGTTGGCAGTCATAAATTAAGAGGTGTTGTGTTTGTGTGCGAATAATTGACGCGTGTTTTTTGGATTACCGTTTCAATCCAACATTTTCAATCTTCTTTGGGGTGAGTTTATATTTTCAATTTTACAAAGATATTTCCTAGATATTAATTCTCTTAAGAAGGCAGCCATTGTTACAAAATGAGTCAACTTCAGTGAGACTCTCTGAGTATCTGAAGAGGTGTGGCCTATTTTGTACGAGTTGCTCTGAGCACATCTCTGTGTGTTGCAGCCATTTTCGGTTTTTGTCAACCATTTTTGTTTATAATTGCTCTCTGAGGAAAATTATGTTAATGTAACTTACCCTGTAGGAAATTCGACTGGTGTAACAGTGGTTACCCAGATGAGTATATATATTACTTTTCAAAAAATAAAAGGTGGGGGGATGAGAGGGGGTGAATGGGGGGGAGTGGAGGGGTGCTGTAAAAACATGGCGTGAGGTAAGTTTTTATTATTATTATTTTTATTATTCTTTCTTTATTAATATATGTATTGTAGTTTGTTAATTAATTATATATTTCTATAATGATACAATTTTTATAAGGGGGGAGTAGGGATTTAAGCCTGTTTTGAATGCAGTAGCATTCTTAGGCAATTAATTAAATTTTAATTAATTGATAGTAGTTTAAGGATGTAGTCAAAAATCCAACTGATGAGTCCTTTTGGCAGAGGACGAAAAACGTTTCTTGGAAGCCCATGGCCTTCACGGCATTACTTATATGTATCTGTCGTGAATATATATAAATATGGGTGGTTTAGTTTGATTATTTAGTTAATTTTGTATATTGTTGCTTGCATATCATTTTTCATTGCATTGCATTGCTTGCATTGTTTTTCGTCTGCTATTTGTAATTTGTAAAAAAATGTTTTCCATTTTTTATCTTTTTCAGGTACTTATGCATATTTTGTGTATATTTTTGGATTTTTGAGTGATTTTGGGGTGGTTTTTTGGTTCATTGATTTTGCTTATTTTAAGTTATATTTAGTTCTTATTATATAAATTACAAATATCACTCAATAGATATTTGCTGTTTGTTGAAGCTAAGTGATTCCCTACATTATTGGTGTTATGAAGCATCTGATTTGCACATGGGGACATTGGAGTCAAGAAGTGCTGCATGTTCAAGTGGTGTTGTGGCATTTTGTATCATCACATCAGGTTTCTGGTCATGTTAATTTGTTTAATATGATAAATATGGGGAAGCCCTTGTGTTGATGCAATGTAGCGTTCTGTCGCGTTATGCCTAGGTTTGTATCTCCAGTCAATTTTTATATATAAAAAAGTTGAAAGGTTAATAGAACTATTGACCCATTCTGGAATACAAAAGTCGCAATGGTTGCGTTTTAGAGTTGAGTAGGAGGCAATGTATTCTCATCTGTTTAGTTGCTTTATGTTGAATATTTATGTCCAATATGATGCGACATTCACTTGGGGTACATCGTAGCGTTCTGTCGTGTCTTATGCCTTAGGTTTGCATTTTTCCTACAAAGAGTTTATAGTACTTAAACTCTGAGGTGATGATCCTCTTGGAAATGCATTATTGCGGTTTACCGTGTTTTTCAGATATTTGTATAGGGTTGATCAAAGAGTGTGACAATGGATAATTGTTAGATTGTAATATAATTATATTCTTAGTTTATGTTGAATCATTCAATTGTCTGTGTCAAATTTTTTGATTGACATTTTAACGGTTTTGTCCGGAAAAAGAGCATGTTTGATGCAAGCGACTTATTTAAGGTGCCTGTTCCTTATGGATATTATTAAACAGCTGCCTTGTGTAGGTTAAATTCCATGACTTGTAATGTCATTATTGTGCAAGATAGATGTGGCTCCCTTCAGTGTGCAGAATCTGCTTGGTCAATATAGACAGTAAAGCATAGTAATATCCGTCTTTGTGTTGTAATAATTTAAGTTTTCCTTTAAATATACTGGGTTTTTGTTTGTCTTGTGGATTGACATAGTTGCATAAAGTTTAATTGATAAATTCACTCAGAATTTAAAGTATTTTGCTTGTCTGTCCGAAAGGAATTCCAGATATGCTTCCTGGGTAATGAGTAGCAATATATGTACCTTTTTCCTATTGGGTAGTTTTTTGTCGAGAGGGGGAGGCCATTTTGGTTTTTATCAACCATCTTTATTTATAATTGCTCTCTGAGAGGGAGGTGTGGCCTATTTGTAAATGTGATTCATACCCAGTAAGAAAAATGTAAAAGGGAAATTGTACTCTAATATAATATGCCCAGTGGTAATTTGGATTATTCTATAAATTGTAATGTGTAAATTCATGGTAAAGTCAATTTGACTGCGGATGTTATTATACATTTTATTGTCTGATATCTCTTGTCTTGTGTATACGAACACATGTCGATTGTGTGCTTAAGGCTGTGATTATGCCAAACATTTGCAGTTCTAAGTTATCTGAATTGTTAATGGTTTTGGTATTAGTCAGTGTGTAGGTACGTTTTTTAGAATATATTAAATATTTTATATTATAAGTTGTTTTAACATTAGTGTTATGTAGATGTATGTATATATGTATATATATATATATATATATATATATATGTACGTATGTGCATGTGTGTGTGCATATTCATATGTTTGTACGCCGAAAACTCCGTGTATTGTTAGATATATACAGTTTTTGTGGTACAAGTTTTGCACGTCTACAGTTAATTAAGGTATTGTTATGTATATTTTCCTGTTAGTTAGTCTGACAAAATAATAGATAGACTTTAGGACTTCTATATGAGATGAGGGGTGGAAAGGGGATTATGTGACAGTGTAGGCACTTATGGGCGACAGTACTTTTTTGACAAAAACTGATTTTTAACGTACGTCTACAACGATAACTTGATGTGGATGGGTTTGTGAATATTATTGCCACTTTCCCATTGATTTTTAATGGAAAAGGGTCAGTGTATTCTGTATACTTTTCTGCACAACACTAACGGTACTGATTACAGAACGGAGGCCATCAGGCAGGTATTCAAGTAAGTCGTCTAAAGAAGGTTAGATAAGTATAAGATTTTCATTGTGGGGTTGAAGGGCTATCAGCTGGTATGCCCTGACTTGCAATCATCTTGTGTATAGTCTTTTTTATGGTGGTTTTTATATCATAAGATTTTAAGCAAGGTTGAAGGTCATACAATAGGATAGTTCCTGACTCACAATAGTCTTTTACGCGTTAGGGATTTTGTGTGGGGATTTTTAGATTTAATTGTTGGGGTAGTGATTGACTACTTGATGGACTCTACATTTGTGACCGAATATGTATTAAGGAATATTTGATAAGTCATCATTCAAGTTATGTAATGGTGCCTTTGACATATGTTAAAGATTCTTTAATACAGGTTTATGTTAAATAATTGTGTTTTTCCTCTAAAAAATCGGTTATTGGGACTCTGATTATGTGCTGCACAGTTTGATGTTCTTGACGGTCTTCGGCCGAAAATTTTGGCGAAAGGTTAACTATGTTTGTGGAATAATTTCTTCATAATTCCGTTTTGGTTACATCGCCAAGGAAAGCAACTAAATAACGTTTCAGAGCCTATGTTTCCAGACTCTTAGTATGATAAGACCTTAGCTGATGTGTATTATGCATAGTGTGGGTTTATTGTATTTGAGAGCACAAGCCAGAATTAGGCAATTATTTTCATAGGGATGGTTGTCCTTAGTGCCTAATTTCTTGTGATGTTAACCATGTTATGGAGTACTCGGTTATAGTTCCGTTTTGGCTACATCGCCAAGGAAAGCAACTAAATAACGTTTCAGAGCCTATGTTTCCAAGCTCTTAATGTGTAAAGGATTAAGGGAGTGAATGTTACATACACAGCTGGATTCTTTATGCATTTGAGAGCATAAGCCAGAACTAAATTTGTGTCTTCACTGGATGGTTGCTCCTCACAATTAGTGATTTTTGAACCGAAGATGAAGTAAAGGGTTGATAATCGTACTTTTTCGTAACATAATCTTTGCGATACATGGACGTTCTACATTATAATAATCGTACTATTTCGCAATATGATCTATGCGATAGATGTATGCTCTACATTATAATAATTGGTACTGTTTTTTCGTAATATGATCTATGCGATATATGTATGCTCTTCATTTTATAATCATACTATTTTCGTAATATGATCTATGCGATACACGTATGTTCTACATTATAACAATCGTACTATTGTCGTATAGTATCTATGCGATACACGTATGGTTTTCCATAATAATAATCATACTATTTCGTAATTTGATTTGTGCGATATATGTATGTTCTACATTAACAAGATTACTTTCTATTGAAAATTCATATATTTTGGTTTTCATCAAAGCCTTTGATGAAAACGAACATGTTTGATGCAAGTGACTCATTTAACCTTCCTATACTCGCGCGTTGGTCTCTCAGACCAATCGACCATCATTAATTGTTCCATCAATAGCTACTAAAGATAATTATATCTTTTATTTTCTTATTTTTAAATGTAATATTAATTACAGTATATAAAAATACAAAAATCATAAAATATTATCTATTGCCACTGATCAATAACATTTCATTTGTCGGTCCGAGAGTCAAACGTGCGAGTATAGGAAGGTTAAGGTGACTGTCCCTTATTCAAAAGCTGTCTATTCAAAAGGCTGGTGTGGCGGTTAGAGGCTATGATAATTTGATGTATGGTATATGGCTTAGATTCCGAAAATTCTGTGCTTTTGTAAAGTAGTATACTGAATTGAGTCCAAATCAAGTAAATGAACCGTTAAGGAGCACTTATGTAGATATCATTCAAGTTATGCAATGATACCTACTAGCACAATAAATGTTCCTTAACTGCCAATAAATAAGTTTGTCATACCCATTCTTGTTCAAAATTGGTTAGGTTAGCTTAGGACTCATGCATTGATTTGATTACATTTTCATCACTAGCTTAGGCATGCTAGAAACCTTCCCTTGTAGTCTTCTTAAATTATCAAGGATATTTAGTAAAGATGGTCGTAAAGAAGAGAGGGCTTAGGGGTGAATCCATATATTCACCCCCACTGGGGGCTATTGGATCTTTATGGATATTTCATAGGTAATAAAACCCTTTTTGTGAGGAGCAGCCCGGATTTCTTTACAACCAGCCCTCCAGAAATCGATTAGATCTGATGGGTAATGGAATTCAGTACAAAAAGGGTCTGCTCCTTTACACAAGTACTGTGTTATCTATTCATGGGTGTTTAATAATTGTTGTGAAAATCATGTTGTGGTTGCTTCTCTATTGATTCTGTCTTGGATTTTCCTATTTTAGGCAAGTATCAGAAGTGGTGGATTGCTGTTTTTATACATCATGATTTATAGCACTCTATTTCCTTCCATGAGAGATATTATGTGGAAAGTGTGGCTTGTGAGGCATTGTGCGTAGACGTGAAGTTTTTATATTTGACTTGGGTGTCCCATGTCAAATTTATTAGTTACTATTAATAACACCAATTTGGTTGTCCAAATGTAATTTGTTTGACAAGTATGTTGTGACCTTCCATCTACTCATTTATGACTTACGAGCTTAGTATTACGGGGGCATCCTTGGTATTTATGAGGGCTAATTTTATTGTTCCGGTTTTGCAATTAGTTGCAAAGACGCTTAAATTGTATATTTGTGTTTGTTATAAAACAAGTAAACAGCTTTATCTATACTAAAGTGTTAAACGATCTGTAATTCTGTGATATATATGTCAGTAATTATGTTACTGTTATGTGTGTGTTGAGATATCAGATATTTTTTCATTTTAACAATGTTATAGTATTAGTCTTTTTAGTGTTTGAGTATATATATATGAAAATATGTTATCTCTATTGTATCATAAATATTGTTGTGATTATTATATAGTAGTTGTTCTATTAACATATAATGTTAATTTACAACTGGGTAGTTTGGGGCACACTCTCTTATAAGTAGGCTTTGAATAAGAATTGCGTGCGGTTTTAATTTTAGTTAATTTTGTGTATTGGTTGGCAGTCATAAATTAAGAGGTGTTGTGTTTGTGTGCGAATAATTGACGCGTGTTTTTTGGATTACCGTTTCAATCTTCTTTGGGGTGAGTTTATATTTTCAATTTTACAAAGATATTTTCTAGATATTAATTCTCTTAAGAAGGCAGCCATTGTTACAAAATGAGTCAACTTCAGTGAGACTCTCTGAGTATCTGAAGAGGTGTGGCCTATTTTGTACGAGTTGCTCTGAGCACATCTCTGTGTGTTGCAGCCATTTTCGGTTTTTGTCAACCATTTTTGTTTATAATTGCTCTCTGAGGAAAATTATGTTAATGTAACTTACCCTGTAGGAAATTCGACTGGTGTAACAGTGGTTACCCAGATGAGTATATATATTACTTTTCAAAAAATAAAAGGTGGGGGATGAGAGGGGGTGAATGGGGGGGAGTGGAGGGGTGCTGTAAAAACATGGCGTGAGGTAAGTTTTTATTATTATTATTTTTATTATTCTTTCTTTATTAATATATGTATTGTAGTTTGTTAATTAATTATATATTTCTATAATGATACAATTTTTATAAGGGGGGATTAGGGATTTAAGCCTGTTTTGAATGCAGTAGCATTCTTAGGCAATTAATTAAATTTTAATTAATTGATAGTAGTTTAAGGATGTAGTCAAAAATCCAACTGATGAGTCCTTTTGGCAGAGGACGAAAAACGTTTCTTGGAAGCCCATGGCCTTCACGGCATTACTTATATGTATCTGTCGTGAATATATATAAATATGGGTGGTTTAGTTTGATTATTTAGTTAATTTTGTATATTGTTGCTTGCATATCATTTTTCATTGCATTGCATTGCTTGCATTGTTTTTCGTCTGCTATTTGTAATTTGTAAAAAAATGTTTTCCATTTTTTATCTTTTTCAGGTACTTATGCATATTTTGTGTATATTTTTGGATTTTTGAGTGATTTTGGGGTGGTTTTTTGGTTCATTGATTTTGCTTATTTTAAGTTATATTTAGTTCTTATTATATAAATTACAAATATCACTCAATAGATATTTGCTGTTTGTTGAAGCTAAGTGATTCCCTACATTATTGGTGTTATGAAGCATCTGATTTGCACATGGGGACATTGGAGTCAAGAAGTGCTGCATGTTCAAGTGGTGTTGTGGCATTTTGTATCATCACATCAGGTTTCTGGTCATGTTAATTTGTTTAATATGATAAATATGGGGAAGCCCTTGTGTTGATGCAATGTAGCGTTCTGTCGCGTTATGCCTAGGTTTGTATCTCCAGTCAATTTTTATATATAAAAAAGTTGAAAGGTTAATAGAACTATTGACCCATTCTGGAATACAAAAGTCGCAATGGTTGCGTTTTAGAGTTGATTAGGAGGCAATGTATTCTCATCTGTTTAGTTGCTTTATGTTGAATATTTATGTCCAATATGCTGCGACATTCACTTGGGGTACATCGTAGCGTTCTGTCGTGTCTTATGCCTTAGGTTTGCATTTTTCCTACAAAGAGTTTATAGTACTTAAACTCTGAGGTGATGATCCTCTTGGAAATGCATTATCGCGGTTTACCGTGTTTTTCAGATATTTGTATAGGGTTGATCAAAGAGTGTGACAATGGATAATTGTTAGATTGTAATATAATTATATTCTTAGTTTATGTTGAATCATTCAATTGTCTGTGTCAAATTTTTTGATTGACATTTTAACGGTTTTGTCCGGAAAAAGAGCATGTTTGATGCAAGCGACTTATTTAAGGTGCCTGTTCCTTATGGATATTATTAAACAGCTGCCTTGTGTAGGTTAAATTCCATGACTTGTAATGTCATTATTGTGCAAGATAGATGTGGCTCCCTTCAGTGTGCAGAATCTGCTTGGTCAATATAGACAGTAAAGCATAGTAATATCCGTCTTTGTGTTGTAATAATTTAAGTTTTCCTTTAAATATACTGGGTTTTTGTTTGTCTTGTGGATTGACATAGTTGCATAAAGTTTAATTGATAAATTCACTCAGAATTTAAAGTATTTTGCTTGTCTGTCCGAAAGGAATTCCAGATATGCTTTCTGGGTAATGAGTAGCAATATATGTACCTTTTTCCTATTGGGTAGTTTTTTGTCGAGAGGGGGAGGCCATTTTGGTTTTTATCAACCATCTTTATTTATAATTGCTCTCTGAGAGGGAGGTGTGGCCTATTTGTAAATGTGATTCATACCCAGTAAGAAAAATGTAAAAGGGAAATTGTACTCTAATATAATATGCCCCGTGGTAATTTGGATTATTCTATAAATTGTAATGTGTAAATTCATGGTAAAGTCAATTTGACTGCGGATGTTATTATACATTTTATTGTCTGATATCTCTTGTCTTGTGTATACGAACACATGTCGATTGTGTGCTTAAGGCTGTGATTATGCCAAACATTTGCAGTTCTAAGTTATCTGAATTGTTAATGGTTTTGGTATTAGTCAGTGTGTAGGTACGTTTTTTAGAATATATTAAATATTTTATATTATAAGTTGTTTTAACATTAGTGTTATGTAGATGTATGTATATATGTATATATATATATATATATATATGTACGTATGTGCATGTGTGTGTGCATATTCATATGTTTGTACGCCGAAAACTCCGTGTATTGTTAGATATATACAGTTTTTGTGGTACAAGTTTTGCACGTCTACAGTTAATTAAGGTATTGTTATGTATATTTTCCTGTTAGTTAGTCTGACAAAATAATAGATAGACTTTAGGACTTCTATATGAGATGAGGGGTGGAAAGGGGATTATGTGACAGTGTAGGCACTTATGGGCGACAGTACTTTTTTGACAAAAACTGATTTTTAACGTACGTCTACAACGATAACTTGATGTGGATGGGTTTGTGAATATTCTTGCCACTTTCCCATTGATTTTTAATGGAAAAGGGTCAGTGTATTCTGTATACTTTTCTGCACAACACTAACGGTACTGATTACAGAACGGAGGCCATCAGGCAGGTATTCAAGTAAGTCGTCTAAAGAAGGTTAGATAAGTATAAGATTTTCATTGTGGGGTTGAAGGGCTATCAGCTGGTATGCCCTGACTTGCAATCATCTTGTGTATAGTCTTTTTTATGGTGGTTTTTATATCATAAGATTTTAAGCAAGGTTGAAGGTCATACAATAGGATAGTTCCTGACTCACAATAGTCTTTTACGCGTTAGGGATTTTGTGTGGGGATTTTTAGATTTAATTGTTGGGGTAGTGATTGACTACTTGATGGACTCTACATTTGTGACCGAATATGTATTAAGGAATATTTGATAAGTCATCATTCAAGTTATGTAATGGTGCCTTTGACATATGTTAAAGATTCTTTAATACAGGTTTATGTTAAATAATTGTGTTTTTCCTCTAAAAAATCGGTTATTGGGACTCTGATTATGTGCTGCACAGTTTGATGTTCTTGACGGTCTTCGGCCGAAAATTTTGGCGAGAGGTTAACTATGTTTGTGGAATAATTTCTTCATAATTCCGTTTTGGTTACATCGCCAAGGAAAGCAACTAAATAACGTTTCAGAGCCTATGTTTCCAGACTCTTAGTATGATAAGACCTTAGCTGATGTGTATTATGCATAGTGTGGGTTTATTGTATTTGAGAGCACAAGCCAGAATTAGGCAATTATTTTCATAGGGATGGTTGTCCTTAGTGCCTAATTTCTTGTGATGTTAACCATGTTATGGAGTACTCGGTTATAGTTCCGTTTTGGCTACATCGCCAAGGAAAGCAACTAAATAACGTTTCAGAGCCTATGTTTCCAAGCTCTTAATGTGTAAAGGATTAAGGGAGTGAATGTTACATACACAGCTGGATTCTTTATGCATTTGAGAGCATAAGCCAGAACTAAATTTGTGTCTTCACTGGATGGTTGCTCCTCACAATTAGTGATTTTTGAACCGAAGATGAAGTAAAGGGTTGATAATCGTACTTTTTCGTAACATAATCTTTGCGATACATGGACGTTCTACATTATAATAATCGTACTATTTCGCAATATGATCTATGCGATAGATGTATGCTCTACATTATAATAATTGGTACTGTTTTTTCGTAATATGATCTATGCGATATATGTATGCTCTTCATTTTATAATCATACTATTTTCGTAATATGATCTATGCGATACACGTATGTTCTACATTATAACAATCGTACTATTGTCGTATAGTATCTATGCGATACACGTATGGTTTTCCATTATAATAATCATACTATTTCGTAATTTGATTTGTGCGATATATGTATGTTCTACATTAACAAGATTACTTTCTATTGAAAATTCATATATTTTTGTCTTCATCAAAGCCTTTGATGAAAACGAACATGTTTGATGCAAGTGACTCATTTAACCTTCCTATACTCGCGCGTTGGTCTCTCAGACCAATCGACCATCATTAATTGTTCCATCAATAGCTACTAAAGATAATTATATCTTTTATTTTCTTATTTTTAAATGTAATATTAATTACAGTATATAAAAATACAAAAATCATAAAATATTATCTATTGCCACTGATCAATAACATTTCATTTGTCGGTCCGAGAGTCAAACGTGCGAGTATAGGAAGGTTAAGGTGACTGTCCCTTATTCAAAAGCTGTCTATTCAAAAGGCTGGTGTGGCGGTTAGAGGCTATGATAATTTGATGTATGGTATATGGCTTAGATTCCGAAAATTCTGTGCTTTTGTAAAGTAGTATACTGAATTGAGTCCAAATCAAGTAAATGAACCGTTAAGGAGCACTTATGTAGATATCATTCAAGTTATGCAATGATACCTACTAGCACAATAAATGTTCCTTAACTGCCAATAAATAAGTTTGTCATACCCATTCTTGTTCAAAATTGGTTAGGTTAGCTTAGGACTCATGCATTGATTTGATTACATTTTCATCACTAGCTTAGGCATGCTAGAAACCTTCCCTTGTAGTCTTCTTAAATTATCAAGGATATTTAGTAAAGATGGTCGTAAAGAAAGGAGGGCTTAGGGGTGAATCCATATATTCACCCCCACTGGGGGCTATTGGATCTTTATGGATATTTCATAGGTAATAAAACCCTTTTTGTGAGGAGCAGCCCGGATTTCTTTACAACCAGCCCTCCAGAAATCGATTAGATCTGATGGGTAATGGAATTCAGTACAAAAAGGGTCTGCTCTGACTTACGAGCTTAGTATTACGGGGGCATCCTTGGTATTTATGAGGGCTAATTTTATTGTTCCGGTTTTGCAATTAGTTGCAAAGACGCTTAAATTGTATATTTGTGTTTGTTATAAAACAAGTAAACAGCTTTATCTATACTAAAGTGTTAAACGATCTGTAATTCTGTGATATATATGTCAGTAATTATGTTACTGTTATGTGTGTGTTGAGATATCAGATATTTTTTCATTTTAACAATGTTATAGTATTAGTCTTTTTAGTGTTTGAGTATATATATATGAAAATATGTTATCTCTATTGTATCATAAATATTGTTGTGATTATTATATAGTAGTTGTTCTATTAACATATAATGTTAATTTACAACTGGGTAGTTTGGGGCACACTCTCTTATAAGTAGGCTTTGAATAAGAATTGCGTGCGGTTTTAATTTTAGTTAATTTTGTGTATTGGTTGGCAGTCATAAATTAAGAGGTGTTGTGTTTGTGTGCGAATAATTGACGCGTGTTTTTTGGATTACCGTTTCAATCTTCTTTGGGGTGAGTTTATATTTTCAATTTTACAAAGATATTTTCTAGATATTAATTCTCTTAAGAAGGCAGCCATTGTTACAAAATGAGTCAACTTCAGTGAGACTCTCTGAGTATCTGAAGAGGTGTGGCCTATTTTGTACGAGTTGCTCTGAGCACATCTCTGTGTGTTGCAGCCATTTTCGGTTTTTGTCAACCATTTTTGTTTATAATTGCTCTCTGAGGAAAATTATGTTAATGTAACTTACCCTGTAGGAAATTCGACTGGTGTAACAGTGGTTACCCAGATGAGTATATATATTACTTTTCAAAAAATAAAAGGTGGGGGGATGAGAGGGGGTGAATGGGGGGGAGTGGAGGGGTGCTGTAAAAACATGGCGTGAGGTAAGTTTTTATTATTATTATTTTTATTATTCTTTCTTTATTAATATATGTATTGTAGTTTGTTAATTAATTATATATTTCTATAATGATACAATTTTTATAAGGGGGGAGTAGGGATTTAAGCCTGTTTTGAATGCAGTAGCATTCTTAGGCAATTAATTAAATTTTAATTAATTGATAGTAGTTTAAGGATGTAGTCAAAAATCCAACTGATGAGTCCTTTTGGCAGAGGACGAAAAACGTTTCTTGGAAGCCCATGGCCTTCACGGCATTACTTATATGTATCTGTCGTGAATATATATAAATATGGGTGGTTTAGTTTGATTATTTAGTTAATTTTGTATATTGTTGCTTGCATATCATTTTTCATTGCATTGCATTGCTTGCATTGTTTTTCGTCTGCTATTTGTAATTTGTAAAAAAATGTTTTCCATTTTTTATCTTTTTCAGGTACTTATGCATATTTTGTGTATATTTTTGGATTTTTGAGTGATTTTGGGGTGGTTTTTTGGTTCATTGATTTTGCTTATTTTAAGTTATATTTAGTTCTTATTATATAAATTACAAATATCACTCAATAGATATTTGCTGTTTGTTGAAGCTAAGTGATTCCCTACATTATTGGTGTTATGAAGCATCTGATTTGCACATGGGGACATTGGAGTCAAGAAGTGCTGCATGTTCAAGTGGTGTTGTGGCATTTTGTATCATCACATCAGGTTTCTGGTCATGTTAATTTGTTTAATATGATAAATATGGGGAAGCCCTTGTGTTGATGCAATGTAGCGTTCTGTCGCGTTATGCCTAGGTTTGTATCATCAGTCAATTTTTATATATAAAAAAGTTGAAAGGTTAATAGAACTATTGACCCATTCTGGAATACAAAAGTCGCAATGGTTGCGTTTTAGAGTTGAGTAGGAGGCAATGTATTCTCATCTGTTTAGTTGCTTTATGTTGAATATTTATGTCCAATATGATGCGACATTCACTTGGGGTACATCGTAGCGTTCTGTCGTGTCTTATGCCTTAGGTTTGCATTTTTCCTACAAAGAGTTTATAGTACTTAAACTCTGAGGTGATGATCCTCTTGGAAATGCATTATTGCGGTTTACCGTGTTTTTCAGATATTTGTATAGGGTTGATCAAAGAGTGTGACAATGGATAATTGTTAGATTGTAATATAATTATATTCTTAGTTTATGTTGAATCATTCAATTGTCTGTGTCAAATTTTTTGATTGACATTTTAACGGTTTTGTCCGGAAAAAGAGCATGTTTGATGCAAGCGACTTATTTAAGGTGCCTGTTCCTTATGGATATTATTAAACAGCTGCCTTGTGTAGGTTAAATTCCATGACTTGTAATGTCATTATTGTGCAAGATAGATGTGGCTCCCTTCAGTGTGCAGAATCTGCTTGGTCAATATAGACAGTAAAGCATAGTAATATCCGTCTTTGTGTTGTAATAATTTAAGTTTTCCTTTAAATATACTGGGTTTTTGTTTGTCTTGTGGATTGACATAGTTGCATAAAGTTTAATTGATAAATTCACTCAGAATTTAAAGTATTTTGCTTGTCTGTCCGAAAGGAATTCCAGATATGCTTCCTGGGTAATGAGTAGCAATATATGTACCTTTTTCCTATTGGGTAGTTTTTTGTCGAGAGGGGGAGGCCATTTTGGTTTTTATCAACCATCTTTATTTATAATTGCTCTCTGAGAGGGAGGTGTGGCCTATTTGTAAATGTGATTCATACCCAGTAAGAAAAATGTAAAAGGGAAATTGTACTCTAATATAATATGCCCAGTGGTAATTTGGATTATTCTATAAATTGTAATGTGTAAATTCATGGTAAAGTCAATTTGACTGCGGATGTTATTATACATTTTATTGTCTGATATCTCTTGTCTTGTGTATACGAACACATGTCGATTGTGTGCTTAAGGCTGTGATTATGCCAAACATTTGCAGTTCTAAGTTATCTGAATTGTTAATGGTTTTGGTATTAGTCAGTGTGTAGGTACGTTTTTTAGAATATATTAAATATTTTATATTATAAGTTGTTTTAACATTAGTGTTATGTAGATGTATGTATATATGTATATATATATATATATATATATATATATATATGTACGTATGTGCATGTGTGTGTGCATATTCATATGTTTGTACGCCGAAAACTCCGTGTATTGTTAGATATATACAGTTTTTGTGGTACAAGTTTTGCACGTCTACAGTTAATTAAGGTATTGTTATGTATATTTTCCTGTTAGTTAGTCTGACAAAATAATAGATAGACTTTAGGACTTCTATATGAGATGAGGGGTGGAAAGGGGATTATGTGACAGTGTAGGCACTTATGGGCGACAGTACTTTTTTGACAAAAACTGATTTTTAACGTACGTCTACAACGATAACTTGATGTGGATGGGTTTGTGAATATTATTGCCACTTTCCCATTGATTTTTAATGGAAAAGGGTCAGTGTATTCTGTATACTTTTCTGCACAACACTAACGGTACTGATTACAGAACGGAGGCCATCAGGCAGGTATTCAAGTAAGTCGTCTAAAGAAGGTTAGATAAGTATAAGATTTTCATTGTGGGGTTGAAGGGCTATCAGCTGGTATGCCCTGACTTGCAATCATCTTGTGTATAGTCTTTTTTATGGTGGTTTTTATATCATAAGATTTTAAGCAAGGTTGAAGGTCATACAATAGGATAGTTCCTGACTCACAATAGTCTTTTACGCGTTAGGGATTTTGTGTGGGGATTTTTAGATTTAATTGTTGGGGTAGTGATTGACTACTTGATGGACTCTACATTTGTGACCGAATATGTATTAAGGAATATTTGATAAGTCATCATTCAAGTTATGTAATGGTGCCTTTGACATATGTTAAAGATTCTTTAATACAGGTTTATGTTAAATAATTGTGTTTTTCCTCTAAAAAATCGGTTATTGGGACTCTGATTATGTGCTGCACAGTTTGATGTTCTTGACGGTCTTCGGCCGAAAATTTTGGCGAGAGGTTAACTATGTTTGTGGAATAATTTCTTCATAATTCCGTTTTGGTTACATCGCCAAGGAAAGCAACTAAATAACGTTTCAGAGCCTATGTTTCCAGACTCTTAGTATGATAAGACCTTAGCTGATGTGTATTATGCATAGTGTGGGTTTATTGTATTTGAGAGCACAAGCCAGAATTAGGCAATTATTTTCATAGGGATGGTTGTCCTTAGTGCCTAATTTCTTGTGATGTTAACCATGTTATGGAGTACTCGGTTATAGTTCCGTTTTGGCTACATCGCCAAGGAAAGCAACTAAATAACGTTTCAGAGCCTATGTTTCCAAGCTCTTAATGTGTAAAGGATTAAGGGAGTGAATGTTACATACACAGCTGGATTCTTTATGCATTTGAGAGCATAAGCCAGAACTAAATTTGTGTCTTCACTGGATGGTTGCTCCTCACAATTAGTGATTTTTGAACCGAAGATGGGTTGATAATGGAAAGGGTGATGGAAAGGGTTGATAATCGTACTTTTTCGTAACATAATCTTTGCGATACATGGACGTTCTACATTATAATAATCGTACTATTTCGCAATATGATCTATGCGATAGATGTATGCTCTACATTATAATAATTGGTACTGTTTTTTCGTAATATGATCTATGCGATATATGTATGCTCTTCATTTTATAATCATACTATTTTCGTAATATGATCTATGCGATACACGTATGTTCTACATTATAACAATCGTACTATTGTCGTATAGTATCTATGCGATACACGTATGGTTTTCCATTATAATAATCATACTATTTCGTAATTTGATTTGTGCGATATATGTATGTTCTACATTAACAAGATTACTTTCTATTGAAAATTCATATATTTTTGTCTTCATCAAAGCCTTTGATGAAAACGAACATGTTTGATGCAAGTGACTCATTTAACCTTCCTATACTCGCGCGTTGGTCTCTCAGACCAATCGACCATCGTTAATTGTTCCATCAATAGCTACTAAAGATAATTATATCTTTTATTTTCTTATTTTTAAATGTAATATTAATTACAGTATATAAAAATACAAAAATCATAAAATATTATCTATTGCCACTGATCAATAACATTTCATTTGTCGGTCCGAGAGTCAAACGTGCGAGTATAGGAAGGTTAAGGTGACTGTCCCTTATTCAAAAGCTGTCTATTCAAAAGGCTGGTGTGGCGGTTAGAGGCTATGATAATTTGATGTATGGTATATGGCTTAGATTCCGAAAATTCTGTGCTTTTGTAAAGTAGTATACTGAATTGAGTCTAAATCAAGTAAATGAACCGTTAAGGAGCACTTATGTAGATATCATTCAAGTTATGCAATGATACCTACTAGCACAATAAATGTTCCTTAACTGCCAATAAATAAGTTTGTCATACCCATTCTTGTTCAAAATTGGTTAGGTTAGCTTAGGACTCATGCATTGATTTGATTACATTTTCATCACTAGCTTAGGCATGCTAGAAACCTTCCCTTGTAGTCTTCTTAAATTATCAAGGATATTTAGTAAAGATGGTCGTAAAGAAGGGAGGGCTTAGGGGTGAATCCATATATTCACCCCCACTGGGGGCTATTGGATCTTTATGGATATTTCATAGGTAATAAAACCCTTTTTGTGAGGAGCAGCCCGGATTTCTTTACAACCAGCCCTCCAGAAATCGATTAGATCTGATGGGTAATGGAATTCAGTACAAAAAGGGTCTGCTCCTTTACACAAGTACTGTGTTATCTATTCATGGGTGTTTAATAATTGTTGTGAAAATCATGTTGTGGTTGCTTCTCTATTGATTCTGTCTTGGATTTTCCTATTTTAGGCAAGTATCAGAAGTGGTGGATTGCTGTTTTTATACATCATGATTTATAGCACTCTATTTCCTTCCATGAGAGATATTATGTGGAAAGTGTGGCTTGTGAGGCATTGTGCGTAGACGTGAAGTTTTTATATTTGACTTGGGTGTCCCATGTCAAATTTATTAGTTACTATTAATAACACCAATTTGGTTGTCCAAATGTAATTTGTTTGACAAGTATGTTGTGACCTTCCATCTACTCATTTATGACTTACGAGCTTAGTATTACGGGGGCATCCTTGGTATTTATGAGGGCTAATTTTATTGTTCCGGTTTTGCAATTAGTTGCAAAGACGCTTAAATTGTATATTTGTGTTTGTTATAAAACAAGTAAACAGCTTTATCTATACTAAAGTGTTAAACGATCTGTAATTCTGTGATATATATGTCAGTAATTATGTTACTGTTATGTGTGTGTTGAGATATCAGATATTTTTTCATTTTAACAATGTTATAGTATTAGTCTTTTTAGTGTTTGAGTATATATATATGAAAATATGTTATCTCTATTGTATCATAAATATTGTTGTGATTATTATATAGTAGTTGTTCTATTAACATATAATGTTAATTTACAACTGGGTAGTTTGGGGCACACTCTCTTATAAGTAGGCTTTGAATAAGAATTGCGTGCGGTTTTAATTTTAGTTAATTTTGTGTATTGGTTGGCAGTCATAAATTAAGAGGTGTTGTGTTTGTGTGCGAATAATTGACGCGTGTTTTTTGGATTACCGTTTCAATCCAACATTTTCAATCTTCTTTGGGGTGAGTTTATATTTTCAATTTTACAAAGATATTTCCTAGATATTAATTCTCTTAAGAAGGCAGCCATTGTTACAAAATGAGTCAACTTCAGTGAGACTCTCTGAGTATCTGAAGAGGTGTGGCCTATTTTGTACGAGTTGCTCTGAGCACATCTCTGTGTGTTGCAGCCATTTTCGGTTTTTGTCAACCATTTTTGTTTATAATTGCTCTCTGAGGAAAATTATGTTAATGTAACTTACCCTGTAGGAAATTCGACTGGTGTAACAGTGGTTACCCAGATGAGTATATATATTACTTTTCAAAAAATAAAAGGTGGGGGGATGAGAGGGGGTGAATGGGGGGGAGTGGAGGGGTGCTGTAAAAACATGGCGTGAGGTAAGTTTTTATTATTATTATTTTTATTATTCTTTCTTTATTAATATATGTATTGTAGTTTGTTAATTAATTATATATTTCTATAATGATACAATTTTTATAAGGGGGGAGTAGGGATTTAAGCCTGTTTTGAATGCAGTAGCATTCTTAGGCAATTAATTAAATTTTAATTAATTGATAGTAGTTTA
This sequence comes from Coremacera marginata, assembly GCA_914767935.1. Lineage (NCBI taxonomy): Eukaryota > Metazoa > Arthropoda > Insecta > Diptera > Sciomyzidae > Coremacera > Coremacera marginata. The sequence continues at coordinate 113,815,657 of OU612045.1, forward strand.
AGGATGTAGTCAAAAATCCAACTGATGAGTCCTTTTGGCAGAGGACGAAAAACGTTTCTTGGAAGCCCATGGCCTTCACGGCATTACTTATATGTATCTGTCGTGAATATATATAAATATGGGTGGTTTAGTTTGATTATTTAGTTAATTTTGTATATTGTTGCTTGCATATCATTTTTCATTGCATTGCATTGCTTGCATTGTTTTTCGTCTGCTATTTGTAATTTGTAAAAAAATGTTTTCCATTTTTTATCTTTTTCAGGTACTTATGCATATTTTGTGTATATTTTTGGATTTTTGAGTGATTTTGGGGTGGTTTTTTGGTTCATTGATTTTGCTTATTTTAAGTTATATTTAGTTCTTATTATATAAATTACAAATATCACTCAATAGATATTTGCTGTTTGTTGAAGCTAAGTGATTCCCTACATTATTGGTGTTATGAAGCATCTGATTTGCACATGGGGACATTGGAGTCAAGAAGTGCTGCATGTTCAAGTGGTGTTGTGGCATTTTGTATCATCACATCAGGTTTCTGGTCATGTTAATTTGTTTAATATGATAAATATGGGGAAGCCCTTGTGTTGATGCAATGTAGCGTTCTGTCGCGTTATGCCTAGGTTTGTATCTCCAGTCAATTTTTATATATAAAAAAGTTGAAAGGTTAATAGAACTATTGACCCATTCTGGAATACAAAAGTCGCAATGGTTGCGTTTTAGAGTTGATTAGGAGGCAATGTATTCTCATCTGTTTAGTTGCTTTATGTTGAATATTTATGTCCAATATGCTGCGACATTCACTTGGGGTACATCGTAGCGTTCTGTCGTGTCTTATGCCTTAGGTTTGCATTTTTCCTACAAAGAGTTTATAGTACTTAAACTCTGAGGTGATGATCCTCTTGGAAATGCATTATCGCGGTTTACCGTGTTTTTCAGATATTTGTATAGGGTTGATCAAAGAGTGTGACAATGGATAATTGTTAGATTGTTATATAATTATATTCTTAGTTTATGTTGAATCATTCAATTGTCTGTGTCAAATTTTTTGATTGACATTTTAACGGTTTTGTCCGGAAAAAGAGCATGTTTGATGCAAGCGACTTATTTAAGGTGCCTGTTCCTTATGGATATTATTAAACAGCTGCCTTGTGTAGGTTAAAATCCATGACTTGTAATGTCATTATTGTGCAAGATAGATGTGGCTCCCTTCAGTGTGCAGAATCTGCTTGGTCAATATAGACAGTAAAGCATAGTAATATCCGTCTTTGTGTTGTAATAATTTAAGTTTTCCTTTAAATATACTGGGTTTTTGTTTGTCTTGTGGATTGACATAGTTGCATAAAGTTTAATTGATAAATTCACTCAGAATTTAAAGTATTTTGCTTGTCTGTCCGAAAGGAATTCCAGATATGCTTCCTGGGTAATGAGTAGCAATATATGTACCTTTTTCCTATTGGGTAGTTTTTTGTCGAGAGGGGGAGGCCATTTTGGTTTTTATCAACCATCTTTATTTATAATTGCTCTCTGAGAGGGAGGTGTGGCCTATTTGTAAATGTGATTCATACCCAATAAGAAAAATGTAAAAGGGAAATTGTACTCTAATATGCCCAGTGGTAATTTGTATTATTCTATAAATTCTAATGTGTAAATTCATGGTAAAGTCAATTTGACTGCGGATGTTATTATACATTTTATTGTCTGATATCTTTGTCTTGTGTATACGAACACATGTCGATTGTGTGCTTAAGGCTGTGATTATGCCAAACATTTGCAGTTCTAAGTTATCTGAATTGTTAATGGTTTTGGTATTAGTCAGTGTGTAGGTACGTTTTTTAGAATATATTAAATATTTTATATTATAAGTTGTTTTAACATTAGTGTTATGTAGATGTATGTATATATGTATATATATATATATATATATATATATATGTACGTATGTGCATGTGTGTGTGCATATTCATATGTTTGTACGCCGAAAACTCCGTGTATTGTTAGATATATACAGTTTTTGTGGTACAAGTTTTGCACGTCTACAGTTAATTAAGGTATTGTTATGTATATTTTCCTGTTAGTTAGTCTGACAAAATAATAGATAGACTTTAGGACTTCTATATGAGATGAGGGGTGGAAAGGGGATTATGTGACAGTGTAGGCACTTATGGGCGACAGTACTTTTTTGACAAAAACTGATTTTTAACGTACGTCTACAACGATAACTTGATGTGGATGGGTTTGTGAATATTATTGCCACTTTCCCATTGATTTTTAATGGAAAAGGGTCAGTGTATTCGGTATACTTTTCTGCACAACACTAACGGTACTGATTACAGAACGGAGGCCATCAGGCAGGTATTCAAGTAAGTCGTCTAAAGAAGGTTAGATAAGTATAAGATTTTCATTGTGGGGTTGAAGGGCTATCAGCTGGTATGCCCTGACTTGCAATCATCTTGTGTATAGTCTTTTTTATGGTGGTTTTTATATCATAAGATTTTAAGCAAGGTTGAAGGTCATACAATAGGATAGTTCCTGACTCACAATAGTCTTTTACGCGTTAGGGATTTTGTGTGGGGATTTTTAGATTTAATTGTTGGGGTAGTGATTGACTACTTGATGGACTCTACATTTGTGACCGAATATGTATTAAGGAATATTTGATAAGTCATCATTCAAGTTATGTAATGGTGCCTTTGACATATGTTAAAGATTCTTTAATACAGGTTTATGTTAAATAATTGTGTTTTTCCTCTAAAAAATCGGTTATTGGGACTCTGATTATGTGCTGCACAGTTTGATGTTCTTGACGGTCTTCGGCCGAAAATTTTGGCGAAAGGTTAACTATGTTTGTGGAATAATTTCTTCATAATTCCGTTTTGGTTACATCGCCAAGGAAAGCAACTAAATAACGTTTCAGAGCCTATGTTTCCAGACTCTTAGTATGATAAGACCTTAGCTGATGTGTATTATGCATAGTGTGGGTTTATTGTATTTGAGAGCACAAGCCAGAATTAGGCAATTATTTTCATAGGGATGGTTGTCCTTAGTGCCTAATTTCTTGTGATGTTAACCATGTTATGGAGTACTCGGTTATAGTTCCGTTTTGGCTACATCGCCAAGGAAAGCAACTAAATAACGTTTCAGAGCCTATGTTTCCAAGCTCTTAATGTGTAAAGGATTAAGGGAGTGAATGTTACATACACAGCTGGATTCTTTATGCATTTGAGAGCATAAGCCAGAACTAAATTTGTGTCTTCACTGGATGGTTGCTCCTCACAATTAGTGATTTTTGAACCGAAGATGAAGTAAAGGGTTGATAATCGTACTTTTTCGTAACATAATCTTTGCGATACATGGACGTTCTACATTATAATAATCGTACTATTTCGCAATATGATCTATGCGATAGATGTATGCTCTACATTATAATAATTGGTACTGTTTTTTCGTAATATGATCTATGCGATATATGTATGCTCTTCATTTTATAATCATACTATTTTCGTAATATGATCTATGCGATACACGTATGTTCTACATTATAACAATCGTACTATTGTCGTATAGTATCTATGCGATACACGTATGGTTTTCCATAATAATAATCATACTATTTCGTAATTTGATTTGTGCGATATATGTATGTTCTACATTAACAAGATTACTTTCTATTGAAAATTCATATATTTTTGTCTTCATCAAAGCCTTTGATGAAAACGAACATGTTTGATGCAAGTGACTCATTTAACCTTCCTATACTCGCGCGTTGGTCTCTCAGACCAATCGACCATCATTAATTGTTCCATCAATAGCTACTAAAGATAATTATATCTTTTATTTTCTTATTTTTAAATGTAATATTAATTACAGTATATAAAAATACAAAAATCATAAAATATTATCTATTGCCACTGATCAATAACATTTCATTTGTCGGTCCGAGAGTCAAACGTGCGAGTATAGGAAGGTTAAGGTGACTGTCCCTTATTCAAAAGCTGTCTATTCAAAAGGCTGGTGTGGCGGTTAGAGGCTATGATAATTTGATGTATGGTATATGGCTTAGATTCCGAAAATTCTGTGCTTTTGTAAAGTAGTATACTGAATTGAGTCCAAATCAAGTAAATGAACCGTTAAGGAGCACTTATGTAGATATCATTCAAGTTATGCAATGATACCTACTAGCACAATAAATGTTCCTTAACTGCCAATAAATAAGTTTGTCATACCCATTCTTGTTCAAAATTGGTTAGGTTAGCTTAGGACTCATGCATTGATTTGATTACATTTTCATCACTAGCTTAGGCATGCTAGAAACCTTCCCTTGTAGTCTTCTTAAATGATCAAGGATATTTAGTAAAGATGGTCGTAAAGAAGAGAGGGCTTAGGGGTGAATCCATATATTCACCCCCACTGGGGGCTATTGGATCTTTATGGATATTTCATAGGTAATAAAACCCTTTTTGTGAGGAGCAGCCCGGATTTCTTTACAACCAGCCCTCCAGAAATCGATTAGATCTGATGGGTAATGGAATTCAGTACAAAAAGGGTCTGCTCCTTTACACAAGTACTGTGTTATCTATTCATGGGTGTTTAATAATTGTTGTGAAAATCATGTTGTGGTTGCTTCTCTATTGATTCTGTCTTGGATTTTCCTATTTTAGGCAAGTATCAGAAGTGGTGGATTGCTGCTTTTATACATCATGATTTATAGCACTCTATTTCCTTCCATGAGAGATATTATGTGGAAAGTGTGGCTTGTGAGGCATTGTGCGTAGACGTGAAGTTTTTATATTTGACTTGGGTGTCCCATGTCAAATTTATTAGTTACTATTAATAACACCAATTTGGTTGTCCAAATGTAATTTGTTTGACAAGTATGTTGTGACCTTCCATCTACTCATTTATGACTTACGAGCTTAGTATTACGGGGGCATCCTTGGTATTTATGAGGGCTAATTTTATTGTTCCGGTTTTGCAATTAGTTGCAAAGACGCTTAAATTGTATATTTGTGTTTGTTATAAAACAAGTTAACAGCTTTATCTATACTAAAGTGTTAAACGATCTGTAATTCTGTGATATATATGTCAGTAATTATGTTACTGTTATGTGTGTGTTGAGATATCAGATATTTTTTCATTTTAACAATGTTATAGTATTAGTCTTTTTAGTGTTTGAGTATATATATATGAAAATATGTTATCTCTATTGTATCATAAATATTGTTGTGATTATTATATAGTAGTTGTTCTATTAACATATAATGTTAATTTACAACTGGGTAGTTTGGGGCACACTCTCTTATAAGTAGGCTTTGAATAAGAATTGCGTGCGGTTTTAATTTTAGTTAATTTTGTGTATTGGTTGGCAGTCATAAATTAAGAGGTGTTGTGTTTGTGTGCGAATAATTGACGCGTGTTTTTTGGATTACCGTTTCAATCCAACATTTTCAATCTTCTTTGGGGTGAGTTTATATTTTCAATTTTACAAAGATATTTCCTAGATATTAATTCTCTTAAGAAGGCAGCCATTGTTACAAAATGAGTCAACTTCAGTGAGACTCTCTGAGTATCTGAAGAGGTGTGGCCTATTTTGTACGAGTTGCTCTGAGCACATCTCTGTGTGTTGCAGCCATTTTCGGTTTTTGTCAACCATTTTTGTTTATAATTGCTCTCTGAGGAAAATTATGTTAATGTAACTTACCCTGTAGGAAATTCGACTGGTGTAACAGTGGTTACCCAGATGAGTATATATATATTACTTTTCAAAAAATAAAAGGTGGGGGGATGAGAGGGGGTGAATGGGGGGGAGTGGAGGGGTGCTGTAAAAACATGGCGTGAGGTAAGTTTTTATTATTATTATTTTTATTATTCTTTCTTTATTAATATATGTATTGTAGTTTGTTAATTAATTATATATTTCTATAATGATACAATTTTTATAAGGGGGGAGTAGGGATTTAAGCCTGTTTTGAATGCAGTAGCATTCTTAGGCAATTAATTAAATTTTAATTAATTGATAGTAGTTTAAGGATGTAGTCAAAAATCCAACTGATGAGTCCTTTTGGCAGAGGACGAAAAACGTTTCTTGGAAGCCCATGGCCTTCACGGCATTACTTATATGTATCTGTCGTGAATATATATAAATATGGGTGGTTTAGTTTGATTATTTAGTTAATTTTGTATATTGTTGCTTGCATATCATTTTTCATTGCATTGCATTGCTTGCATTGTTTTTCGTCTGCTATTTGTAATTTGTAAAAAAATGTTTTCCATTTTTTATCTTTTTCAGGTACTTATGCATATTTTGTGTATATTTTTGGATTTTTGAGTGATTTTGGGGTGGTTTTTTGGTTCATTGATTTTGCTTATTTTAAGTTATATTTAGTTCTTATTATATAAATTACAAATATCACTCAATAGATATTTGCTGTTTGTTGAAGCTAAGTGATTCCCTACATTATTGGTGTTATGAAGCATCTGATTTGCACATGGGGACATTGGAGTCAAGAAGTGCTGCATGTTCAAGTGGTGTTGTGGCATTTTGTATCATCACATCAGGTTTCTGGTCATGTTAATTTGTTTAATATGATAAATATGGGGAAGCCCTTGTGTTGATGCAATGTAGCGTTCTGTCGCGTTATGCCTAGGTTTGTATCTCCAGTCAATTTTTATATATAAAAAAGTTGAAAGGTTAATAGAACTATTGACCCATTCTGGAATACAAAAGTCGCAATGGTTGCGTTTTAGAGTTGATTAGGAGGCAATGTATTCTCATCTGTTTAGTTGCTTTATGTTGAATATTTATGTCCAATATGCTGCGACATTCACTTGGGGTACATCGTAGCGTTCTGTCGTGTCTTATGCCTTAGGTTTGCATTTTTCCTACAAAGAGTTTATAGTACTTAAACTCTGAGGTGATGATCCTCTTGGAAATGCATTATCGCGGTTTACCGTGTTTTTCAGATATTTGTATAGGGTTGATCAAAGAGTGTGACAATGGATAATTGTTAGATTGTAATATAATTATATTCTTAGTTTATGTTGAATCATTCAATTGTCTGTGTCAAATTTTTTGATTGACATTTTAACGGTTTTGTCCGGAAAAAGAGCATGTTTGATGCAAGCGACTTATTTAAGGTGCCTGTTCCTTATGGATATTATTAAACAGCTGCCTTGTGTAGGTTAAATTCCATGACTTGTAATGTCATTATTGTGCAAGATAGATGTGGCTCCCTTCAGTGTGCAGAATCTGCTTGGTCAATATAGACAGTAAAGCATAGTAATATCCGTCTTTGTGTTGTAATAATTTAAGTTTTCCTTTAAATATACTGGGTTTTTGTTTGTCTTGTGGATTGACATAGTTGCATAAAGTTTAATTGATAAATTCACTCAGAATTTAAAGTATTTTGCTTGTCTGTCCGAAAGGAATTCCAGATATGCTTCCTGGGTAATGAGTAGCAATATATGTACCTTTTTCCTATTGGGTAGTTTTTTGTCGAGAGGGGGAGGCCATTTTGGTTTTTATCAACCATCTTTATTTATAATTGCTCTCTGAGAGGGAGGTGTGGCCTATTTGTAAATGTGATTCATACCCAGTAAGAAAAATGTAAAAGGGAAATTGTACTCTAATATAATATGCCCCGTGGTAATTTGGATTATTCTATAAATTGTAATGTGTAAATTCATGGTAAAGTCAATTTGACTGCGGATGTTATTATACATTTTATTGTCTGATATCTCTTGTCTTGTGTATACGAACACATGTCGATTGTGTGCTTAAGGCTGTGATTATGTCAAACATTTGCAGTTCTAAGTTATCTGAATTGTTAATGGTTTTGGTATTAGTCAGTGTGTAGGTACGTTTTTTAGAATATATTAAATATTTTATATTATAAGTTGTTTTAACATTAGTGTTATGTAGATGTATGTATATATGTATATATATATATATATATATATATATATATATGTACGTATGTGCATGTGTGTGTGCATATTCATATGTTTGTACGCCGAAAACTCCGTGTATTGTTAGATATATACAGTTTTTGTGGTACAAGTTTTGCACGTCTACAGTTAATTAAGGTATTGTTATGTATATTTTCCTGTTAGTTAGTCTGACAAAATAATAGATAGACTTTAGGACTTCTATATGAGATGAGGGGTGGAAAGGGGATTATGTGACAGTGTAGGCACTTATGGGCGACAGTACTTTTTTGACAAAAACTGATTTTTAACGTACGTCTACAACGATAACTTGATGTGGATGGGTTTGTGAATATTATTGCCACTTTCCCATTGATTTTTAATGGAAAAGGGTCAGTGTATTCGGTATACTTTTCTGCACAACACTAACGGTACTGATTACAGAACGGAGGCCATCAGGCAGGTATTCAAGTAAGTCGTCTAAAGAAGGTTAGATAAGTATAAGATTTTCATTGTGGGGTTGAAGGGCTATCAGCTGGTATGCCCTGACTTGCAATCATCTTGTGTATAGTCTTTTTTATGGTGGTTTTTATATCATAAGATTTTAAGCAAGGTTGAAGGTCATACAATAGGATAGTTCCTGACTCACAATAGTCTTTTACGCGTTAGGGATTTTGTGTGGGGATTTTTAGATTTAATTGTTGGGGTAGTGATTGACTACTTGATGGACTCTACATTTGTGACCGAATATGTATTAAGGAATATTTGATAAGTCATCATTCAAGTTATGTAATGGTGCCTTTGACATATGTTAAAGATTCTTTAATACAGGTTTATGTTAAATAATTGTGTTTTTCCTCTAAAAAATCGGTTATTGGGACTCTGATTATGTGCTGCACAGTTTGATGTTCTTGACGGTCTTCGGCCGAAAATTTTGGCGAAAGGTTAACTATGTTTGTGGAATAATTTCTTCATAATTCCGTTTTGGTTACATCGCCAAGGAAAGCAACTAAATAACGTTTCAGAGCCTATGTTTCCAGACTCTTAGTATGATAAGACCTTAGCTGATGTGTATTATGCATAGTGTGGGTTTATTGTATTTGAGAGCACAAGCCAGAATTAGGCAATTATTTTCATAGGGATGGTTGTCCTTAGTGCCTAATTTCTTGTGATGTTAACCATGTTATGGAGTACTCGGTTATAGTTCCGTTTTGGCTACATCGCCAAGGAAAGCAACTAAATAACGTTTCAGAGCCTATGTTTCCAAGCTCTTAATGTGTAAAGGATTAAGGGAGTGAATGTTACATACACAGCTGGATTCTTTATGCATTTGAGAGCATAAGCCAGAACTAAATTTGTGTCTTCACTGGATGGTTGCTCCTCACAATTAGTGATTTTTGAACCGAAGATGAAGTAAAGGGTTGATAATCGTACTTTTTCGTAACATAATCTTTGCGATACATGGACGTTCTACATTATAATAATCGTACTATTTCGCAATATGATCTATGCGATAGATGTATGCTCTACATTATAATAATTGGTACTGTTTTTTCGTAATATGATCTATGCGATATATGTATGCTCTTCATTTTATAATCATACTATTTTCGTAATATGATCTATGCGATACACGTATGTTCTACATTATAACAATCGTACTATTGTCGTATAGTATCTATGCGATACACGTATGGTTTTCCATAATAATAATCATACTATTTCGTAATTTGATTTGTGCGATATATGTATGTTCTACATTAACAAGATTACTTTCTATTGAAAATTCATATATTTTTGTCTTCATCAAAGCCTTTGATGAAAACGAACATGTTTGATGCAAGTGACTCATTTAACCTTCCTATACTCGCGCGTTGGTCTCTCAGACCAATCGACCATCATTAATTGTTCCATCAATAGCTACTAAAGATAATTATATCTTTTATTTTCTTATTTTTAAATGTAATATTAATTACAGTATATAAAAATACAAAAATCATAAAATATTATCTATTGCCACTGATCAATAACATTTCATTTGTCGGTCCGAGAGTCAAACGTGCGAGTATAGGAAGGTTAAGGTGACTGTCCCTTATTCAAAAGCTGTCTATTCAAAAGGCTGGTGTGGCGGTTAGAGGCTATGATAATTTGATGTATGGTATATGGCTTAGATTCCGAAAATTCTGTGCTTTTGTAAAGTAGTATACTGAATTGAGTCCAAATCAAGTAAATGAACCGTTAAGGAGCACTTATGTAGATATCATTCAAGTTATGCAATGATACCTACTAGCACAATAAATGTTCCTTAACTGCCAATAAATAAGTTTGTCATACCCATTCTTGTTCAAAATTGGTTAGGTTAGCTTAGGACTCATGCATTGATTTGATTACATTTTCATCACTAGCTTAGGCATGCTAGAAACCTTCCCTTGTAGTCTTCTTAAATTATCAAGGATATTTAGTAAAGATGGTCGTAAAGAAGAGAGGGCTTAGGGGTGAATCCATATATTCACCCCCACTGGGGGCTATTGGATCTTTATGGATATTTCATAGGTAATAAAACCCTTTTTGTGAGGAGCAGCCCGGATTTCTTTACAACCAGCCCTCCAGAAATCGATTAGATCTGATGGGTAATGGAATTCAGTACAAAAAGGGTCTGCTCCTTTACACAAGTACTGTGTTATCTATTCATGGGTGTTTAATAATTGTTGTGAAAATCATGTTGTGGTTGCTCTCTATTGATTCTGTCTTGGATTTTCCTATTTTAGGCAAGTATCAGAAGTGGTGGATTGCTGCTTTTATACATCATGATTTATAGCACTCTATTTCCTTCCATGAGAGATATTATGTGGAAAGTGTGGCTTGTGAGGCATTGTGCGTAGACGTGAAGTTTTTATATTTGACTTGGGTGTCCCATGTCAAATTTATTAGTTACTATTAATAACACCAATTTGGTTGTCCAAATGTAATTTGTTTGACAAGTATGTTGTGACCTTCCATCTACTCATTTATGACTTACGAGCTTAGTATTACGGGGGCATCCTTGGTATTTATGAGGGCTAATTTTATTGTTCCGGTTTTGCAATTAGTTGCAAAGACGCTTAAATTGTATATTTGTGTTTGTTATAAAACAAGTTAACAGCTTTATCTATACTAAAGTGTTAAACGATCTGTAATTCTGTGATATATATGTCAGTAATTATGTTACTGTTATGTGTGTGTTGAGATATCAGATATTTTTTCATTTTAACAATGTTATAGTATTAGTCTTTTTAGTGTTTGAGTATATATATATGAAAATATGTTATCTCTATTGTATCATAAATATTGTTGTGATTATTATATAGTAGTTGTTCTATTAACATATAATGTTAATTTACAACTGGGTAGTTTGGGGCACACTCTCTTATAAGTAGGCTTTGAATAAGAATTGCGTGCGGTTTTAATTTTAGTTAATTTTGTGTATTGGTTGGCAGTCATAAATTAAGAGGTGTTGTGTTTGTGTGCGAATAATTGACGCGTGTTTTTTGGATTACCGTTTCAATCCAACATTTTCAATCTTCTTTGGGGTGAGTTTATATTTTCAATTTTACAAAGATATTTCCTAGATATTAATTCTCTTAAGAAGGCAGCCATTGTTACAAAATGAGTCAACTTCAGTGAGACTCTCTGAGTATCTGAAGAGGTGTGGCCTATTTTGTACGAGTTGCTCTGAGCACATCTCTGTGTGTTGCAGCCATTTTCGGTTTTTGTCAACCATTTTTGTTTATAATTGCTCTCTGAGGAAAATTATGTTAATGTAACTTACCCTGTAGGAAATTCGACTGGTGTAACAGTGGTTACCCAGATGAGTATATATATATTACTTTTCAAAAAATAAAAGGTGGGGGGATGAGAGGGGGTGAATGGGGGGGAGTGGAGGGGTGCTGTAAAAACATGGCGTGAGGTAAGTTTTTATTATTATTATTTTTATTATTCTTTCTTTATTAATATATGTATTGTAGTTTGTTAATTAATTATATATTTCTATAATGATACAATTTTTATAAGGGGGGAGTAGGGATTTAAGCCTGTTTTGAATGCAGTAGCATTCTTAGGCAATTAATTAAATTTTAATTAATTGATAGTAGTTTAAGGATGTAGTCAAAAATCCAACTGATGAGTCCTTTTGGCAGAGGACGAAAAACGTTTCTTGGAAGCCCATGGCCTTCACGGCATTACTTATATGTATCTGTCGTGAATATATATAAATATGGGTGGTTTAGTTTGATTATTTAGTTAATTTTGTATATTGTTGCTTGCATATCATTTTTCATTGCATTGCATTGCTTGCATTGTTTTTCGTCTGCTATTTGTAATTTGTAAAAAAATGTTTTCCATTTTTTATCTTTTTCAGGTACTTATGCATATTTTGTGTATATTTTTGGATTTTTGAGTGATTTTGGGGTGGTTTTTTGGTTCATTGATTTTGCTTATTTTAAGTTATATTTAGTTCTTATTATATAAATTACAAATATCACTCAATAGATATTTGCTGTTTGTTGAAGCTAAGTGATTCCCTACATTATTGGTGTTATGAAGCATCTGATTTGCACATGGGGACATTGGAGTCAAGAAGTGCTGCATGTTCAAGTGGTGTTGTGGCATTTTGTATCATCACATCAGGTTTCTGGTCATGTTAATTTGTTTAATATGATAAATATGGGGAAGCCCTTGTGTTGATGCAATGTAGCGTTCTGTCGCGTTATGCCTAGGTTTGTATCTCCAGTCAATTTTTATATATAAAAAAGTTGAAAGGTTAATAGAACTATTGACCCATTCTGGAATACAAAAGTCGCAATGGTTGCGTTTTAGAGTTGATTAGGAGGCAATGTATTCTCATCTGTTTAGTTGCTTTATGTTGAATATTTATGTCCAATATGCTGCGACATTCACTTGGGGTACATCGTAGCGTTCTGTCGTGTCTTATGCCTTAGGTTTGCATTTTTCCTACAAAGAGTTTATAGTACTTAAACTCTGAGGTGATGATCCTCTTGGAAATGCATTATCGCGGTTTACCGTGTTTTTCAGATATTTGTATAGGGTTGATCAAAGAGTGTGACAATGGATAATTGTTAGATTGTAATATAATTATATTCTTAGTTTATGTTGAATCATTCAATTGTCTGTGTCAAATTTTTTGATTGACATTTTAACGGTTTTGTCCGGAAAAAGAGCATGTTTGATGCAAGCGACTTATTTAAGGTGCCTGTTCCTTATGGATATTATTAAACAGCTGCCTTGTGTAGGTTAAATTCCATGACTTGTAATGTCATTATTGTGCAAGATAGATGTGGCTCCCTTCAGTGTGCAGAATCTGCTTGGTCAATATAGACAGTAAAGCATAGTAATATCCGTCTTTGTGTTGTAATAATTTAAGTTTTCCTTTAAATATACTGGGTTTTTGTTTGTCTTGTGGATTGACATAGTTGCATAAAGTTTAATTGATAAATTCACTCAGAATTTAAAGTATTTTGCTTGTCTGTCCGAAAGGAATTCCAGATATGCTTCCTGGGTAATGAGTAGCAATATATGTACCTTTTTCCTATTGGGTAGTTTTTTGTCGAGAGGGGGAGGCCATTTTGGTTTTTATCAACCATCTTTATTTATAATTGCTCTCTGAGAGGGAGGTGTGGCCTATTTGTAAATGTGATTCATACCCAGTAAGAAAAATGTAAAAGGGAAATTGTACTCTAATATAATATGCCCCGTGGTAATTTGGATTATTCTATAAATTGTAATGTGTAAATTCATGGTAAAGTCAATTTGACTGCGGATGTTATTATACATTTTATTGTCTGATATCTCTTGTCTTGTGTATACGAACACATGTCGATTGTGTGCTTAAGGCTGTGATTATGTCAAACATTTGCAGTTCTAAGTTATCTGAATTGTTAATGGTTTTGGTATTAGTCAGTGTGTAGGTACGTTTTTTAGAATATATTAAATATTTTATATTATAAGTTGTTTTAACATTAGTGTTATGTAGATGTATGTATATATGTATATATATATATATATATATATATATATATATGTACGTATGTGCATGTGTGTGTGCATATTCATATGTTTGTACGCCGAAAACTCCGTGTATTGTTAGATATATACAGTTTTTGTGGTACAAGTTTTGCACGTCTACAGTTAATTAAGGTATTGTTATGTATATTTTCCTGTTAGTTAGTCTGACAAAATAATAGATAGACTTTAGGACTTCTATATGAGATGAGGGGTGGAAAGGGGATTATGTGACAGTGTAGGCACTTATGGGCGACAGTACTTTTTTGACAAAAACTGATTTTTAACGTACGTCTACAACGATAACTTGATGTGGATGGGTTTGTGAATATTATTGCCACTTTCCCATTGATTTTTAATGGAAAAGGGTCAGTGTATTCGGTATACTTTTCTGCACAACACTAACGGTACTGATTACAGAACGGAGGCCATCAGGCAGGTATTCAAGTAAGTCGTCTAAAGAAGGTTAGATAAGTATAAGATTTTCATTGTGGGGTTGAAGGGCTATCAGCTGGTATGCCCTGACTTGCAATCATCTTGTGTATAGTCTTTTTTATGGTGGTTTTTATATCATAAGATTTTAAGCAAGGTTGAAGGTCATACAATAGGATAGTTCCTGACTCACAATAGTCTTTTACGCGTTAGGGATTTTGTGTGGGGATTTTTAGATTTAATTGTTGGGGTAGTGATTGACTACTTGATGGACTCTACATTTGTGACCGAATATGTATTAAGGAATATTTGATAAGTCATCATTCAAGTTATGTAATGGTGCCTTTGACATATGTTAAAGATTCTTTAATACAGGTTTATGTTAAATAATTGTGTTTTTCCTCTAAAAAATCGGTTATTGGGACTCTGATTATGTGCTGCACAGTTTGATGTTCTTGACGGTCTTCGGCCGAAAATTTTGGCGAAAGGTTAACTATGTTTGTGGAATAATTTCTTCATAATTCCGTTTTGGTTACATCGCCAAGGAAAGCAACTAAATAACGTTTCAGAGCCTATGTTTCCAGACTCTTAGTATGATAAGACCTTAGCTGATGTGTATTATGCATAGTGTGGGTTTATTGTATTTGAGAGCACAAGCCAGAATTAGGCAATTATTTTCATAGGGATGGTTGTCCTTAGTGCCTAATTTCTTGTGATGTTAACCATGTTATGGAGTACTCGGTTATAGTTCCGTTTTGGCTACATCGCCAAGGAAAGCAACTAAATAACGTTTCAGAGCCTATGTTTCCAAGCTCTTAATGTGTAAAGGATTAAGGGAGTGAATGTTACATACACAGCTGGATTCTTTATGCATTTGAGAGCATAAGCCAGAACTAAATTTGTGTCTTCACTGGATGGTTGCTCCTCACAATTAGTGATTTTTGAACCGAAGATGAAGTAAAGGGTTGATAATCGTACTTTTTCGTAACATAATCTTTGCGATACATGGACGTTCTACATTATAATAATCGTACTATTTCGCAATATGATCTATGCGATAGATGTATGCTCTACATTATAATAATTGGTACTGTTTTTTCGTAATATGATCTATGCGATATATGTATGCTCTTCATTTTATAATCATACTATTTTCGTAATATGATCTATGCGATACACGTATGTTCTACATTATAACAATCGTACTATTGTCGTATAGTATCTATGCGATACACGTATGGTTTTCCATAATAATAATCATACTATTTCGTAATTTGATTTGTGCGATATATGTATGTTCTACATTAACAAGATTACTTTCTATTGAAAATTCATATATTTTTGTCTTCATCAAAGCCTTTGATGAAAACGAACATGTTTGATGCAAGTGACTCATTTAACCTTCCTATACTCGCGCGTTGGTCTCTCAGACCAATCGACCATCATTAATTGTTCCATCAATAGCTACTAAAGATAATTATATCTTTTATTTTCTTATTTTTAAATGTAATATTAATTACAGTATATAAAAATACAAAAATCATAAAATATTATCTATTGCCACTGATCAATAACATTTCATTTGTCGGTCCGAGAGTCAAACGTGCGAGTATAGGAAGGTTAAGGTGACTGTCCCTTATTCAAAAGCTGTCTATTCAAAAGGCTGGTGTGGCGGTTAGAGGCTATGATAATTTGATGTATGGTATATGGCTTAGATTCCGAAAATTCTGTGCTTTTGTAAAGTAGTATACTGAATTGAGTCCAAATCAAGTAAATGAACCGTTAAGGAGCACTTATGTAGATATCATTCAAGTTATGCAATGATACCTACTAGCACAATAAATGTTCCTTAACTGCCAATAAATAAGTTTGTCATACCCATTCTTGTTCAAAATTGGTTAGGTTAGCTTAGGACTCATGCATTGATTTGATTACATTTTCATCACTAGCTTAGGCATGCTAGAAACCTTCCCTTGTAGTCTTCTTAAATTATCAAGGATATTTAGTAAAGATGGTCGTAAAGAAGAGAGGGCTTAGGGGTGAATCCATATATTCACCCCCACTGGGGGCTATTGGATCTTTATGGATATTTCATAGGTAATAAAACCCTTTTTGTGAGGAGCAGCCCGGATTTCTTTACAACCAGCCCTCCAGAAATCGATTAGATCTGATGGGTAATGGAATTCAGTACAAAAAGGGTCTGCTCCTTTACACAAGTACTGTGTTATCTATTCATGGGTGTTTAATAATTGTTGTGAAAATCATGTTGTGGTTGCTTCTCTATTGATTCTGTCTTGGATTTTCCTATTTTAGGCAAGTATCAGAAGTGGTGGATTGCTGCTTTTATACATCATGATTTATAGCACTCTATTTCCTTCCATGAGAGATATTATGTGGAAAGTGTGGCTTGTGAGGCATTGTGCGTAGACGTGAAGTTTTTATATTTGACTTGGGTGTCCCATGTCAAATTTATTAGTTACTATTAATAACACCAATTTGGTTGTCCAAATGTAATTTGTTTGACAAGTATGTTGTGACCTTCCATCTACTCATTTATGACTTACGAGCTTAGTATTACGGGGGCATCCTTGGTATTTATGAGGGCTAATTTTATTGTTCCGGTTTTGCAATTAGTTGCAAAGACGCTTAAATTGTATATTTGTGTTTGTTATAAAACAAGTAAACAGCTTTATCTATACTAAAGTGTTAAACGATCTGTAATTCTGTGATATATATGTCAGTAATTATGTTACTGTTATGTGTGTGTTGAGATATCAGATATTTTTTCATTTTAACAATGTTATAGTATTAGTCTTTTTAGTGTTTGAGTATATATATATGAAAATATGTTATCTCTATTGTATCATAAATATTGTTGTGATTATTATATAGTAGTTGTTCTATTAACATATAATGTTAATTTACAACTGGGTAGTTTGGGGCACACTCTCTTATAAGTAGGCTTTGAATAAGAATTGCGTGCGGTTTTAATTTTAGTTAATTTTGTGTATTGGTTGGCAGTCATAAATTAAGAGGTGTTGTGTTTGTGTGCGAATAATTGACGCGTGTTTTTTGGATTACCGTTTCAATCTTCTTTGGGGTGAGTTTATATTTTCAATTTTACAAAGATATTTCCTAGATATTAATTCTCTTAAGAAGGCAGCCATTGTTACAAAATGAGTCAACTTCAGTGAGACTCTCTGAGTATCTGAAGAGGTGTGGCCTATTTTGTACGAGTTGCTCTGAGCACATCTCTGTGTGTTGCAGCCATTTTCGGTTTTTGTCAACCATTATTGTTTATAATTGCTCTCTGAGGAAAATTATGTTAATGTAACTTACCCTGTAGGAAATTCGACTGGTGTAACAGTGGTTACCCAGATGAGTATATATATTACTTTTCAAAAAATAAAAGGTGGGGGGATGAGAGGGGGTGAATGGGGGGGAGTGGAGGGGTGCTGTAAAAACATGGCGTGAGGTAAGTTTTTATTATTATTATTTTTATTATTCTTTCTTTATTAAAATATGTATTGTAGTTTGTTAATTAATTATATATTTCTATAATGATACAATTTTTATAAGGGGGGAGTAGGGATTTAAGCCTGTTTTGAATGCAGTAGCATTCTTAGGCAATTAATTAAATTTTAATTAATTGATAGTAGTTTAAGGATGTAGTCAAAAATCCAACTGATGAGTCCTTTTGGCAGAGGACGAAAAACGTTTCTTGGAAGCCCATGGCCTTCACGGCATTACTTATATGTATCTGTCGTGAATATATATAAATATGGGTGGTTTAGTTTGATTATTTAGTTAATTTTGTATATTGTTGCTTGCATATCATTTTTCATTGCATTGCATTGCTTGCATTGTTTTTCGTCTGCTATTTGTAATTTGTAAAAAAATGTTTTCCATTTTTTATCTTTTTCAGGTACTTATGCATATTTTGTGTATATTTTTGGATTTTTGAGTGATTTTGGGGTGGTTTTTTGGTTCATTGATTTTGCTTATTTTAAGTTATATTTAGTTCTTATTATATAAATTACAAATATCACTCAATAGATATTTGCTGTTTGTTGAAGCTAAGTGATTCCCTACATTATTGGTGTTATGAAGCATCTGATTTGCACATGAGGACATTGGAGTCAAGAAGTGCTGCATGTTCAAGTGGTGTTGTGGCATTTTGTATCATCACATCAGGTTTCTGGTCATGTTAATTTGTTTAATATGATAAATATGGGGAAGCCCTTGTGTTGATGCAATGTAGCGTTCTGTCGCGTTATGCCTAGGTTTGTATCTCCAGTCAATTTTTATATATAAAAAAGTTGAAAGGTTAATAGAACTATTGACCCATTCTGGAATACAAAAGTCGCAATGGTTGCGTTTTAGAGTTGAGTAGGAGGCAATGTATTCTCATCTGTTTAGTTGCTTTATGTTGAATATTTATGTCCAATATGCTGCGACATTCACTTGGGGTACATCGTAGCGTTCTGTCGTGTCTTATGCCTTAGGTTTGCATTTTTCCTACAAAGAGTTTATAGTACTTAAACTCTGAGGTGATGATCCTCTTGGAAATGCATTATCGCGGTTTACCGTGTTTTTCAGATATTTGTATAGGGTTGATCAAAGAGTGTGACAATGGATAATTGTTAGATTGTAATATAATTATATTCTTAGTTTATGTTGAATCATTCAATTGTCTGTGTCAAATTTTTTGATTGACATTTTAACGGTTTTGTCCGGAAAAAGAGCATGTTTGATGCAAGCGACTTATTTAAGGTGCCTGTTCCTTATGGATATTATTAAACAGCTGCCTTGTGTAGGTTAAATTCCATGACTTGTAATGTCATTATTGTGCAAGATAGATGTGGCTCCCTTCAGTGTGCAGAATCTGCTTGGTCAATATAGACAGTAAAGCATAGTAATATCCGTCTTTGTGTTGTAATAATTTAAGTTTTCCTTTAAATATACTGGGTTTTTGTTTGTCTTGTGGATTGACATAGTTGCATAAAGTTTAATTGATAAATTCACTCAGAATTTAAAGTATTTTGCTTGTCTGTCCGAAAGGAATTCCAGATATGCTTCCTGGGTAATGAGTAGCAATATATGTACCTTTTTCCTATTGGGTAGTTTTTTGTCGAGAGGGGAGGCCATTTTGGTTTTTATCAACCATCTTTATTTATAATTGCTCTCTGAGAGGGAGGTGTGGCCTATTTGTAAATGTGATTCATACCCAGTAAGAAAAATGTAAAAGGGAAATTGTACTCTAATATAATATGCCCAGTGGTAATTTGGATTATTCTATAAATTGTAATGTGTAGATTCATGGTAAAGTCAATTTGACTGCGGATGTTATTATACATTTTATTGTCTGATATCTCTTGTCTTGTGTATACGAACACATGTCGATTGTGTGCTTAAGGCTGTGATTATGCCAAACATTTGCAGTTCTAAGTTATCTGAATTGTTAATGGTTTTGGTATTAGTCAGTGTGTAGGTACGTTTTTTAGAATATATTAAATATTTTATATTATAAGTTGTTTTAACATTAGTGTTATGTAGATGTATGTATATATGTATATATATATATATATATGTACGTATGTGAATGTGTGTGTGCATATTCATATGTTTGTACGCCGAAAACTCCGTGTATTGTTAGATATATACAGTTTTTGTGGTACAAGTTTTGCACGTCTACAGTTAATTAAGGTATTGTTATGTATATTTTCTTGTTAGTTAGTCTGACAAAATAATAGATAGACTTTAGGACTTCTATATGAGATGAGGGGTGGAAAGGGGATTATGTGACAGTGTAGGCACTTATGGGCGACAGTACTTTTTTGACAAAAACTGATTTTTAACGTACGTCTACAACTATAACTTGATGTGGATGGGTTTGTGAATATTATTGCCACTTTCCCATTGATTTTTAATGGAAAAGGGTCAGTGTATTCTGTATACTTTTCTGCACAACACTAACGGTACTGATTACAGAACGGAGGCCATCAGGCACGTATTCAAGTAAGTCGTCTAAAGAAGGTTAGATAAGTATAAGATTTTCATTGTGGGGTTGAAGGGCTATCAGCTGGTATGCCCTGACTTGCAATCATCTTGTGTATAATCTTTTTTATGGTGGTTTTTATATCATAAGATTTTAAGCAAGGTTGAAGGTCATACAATAGGATAGTTCCTGACTCACAATAGTCTTTTACGCGTTAGGGATTTTGTGTGGGGATTTTTAGATTTAATTGTTGGGGTAGTGATTGACTACTTGATGGACTCTACATTTGTGACCGAATATGTATTAAAGAATATTTGATAAGTCATCATTCAAGTTATGTAATGGTGCCTTTGACATATGTTAAAGATTCTTTAATACAGGTTTATGTTAAATAATTGTGTTTTTCCTCTAAAAAATCGGTTATTGGGACTCTGATTATGTGCTGCACAGTTTGATGTTCTTGACGGTCTTCGGCCGAAAATTTTGGCGAGAGGTTAACTATGTTTGTGGAATAATTTCTTCATAATTCCGTTTTGGTTACATCGCCAAGGAAAGCAACTAAATAACGTTTCAGAGCCTATGTTTCCAGACTCTTAGTATGATAAGACCTTAGCTGATGTGTATTATGCATAGTGTGGGTTTATTGTATTTGAGAGCACAAGCCAGAATTAGGCAATTATTTTCATAGGGATGGTTGTCCTTAGTGCCTAATTTCTTGTGATGTTAACCATGTTATGGAGTACTCGGTTATAGTTCCGTTTTGGCTACATCGCCAAGGAAAGCAACTAAATAACGTTTCAGAGCCTATGTTTCCAAGCTCTTAATGTGTAAAGGATTAAGGGAGTGAATGTTACATACACAGCTGGATTCTTTATGCATTTGAGAGCATAAGCCAGAACTAAATTTGTGTCTTCACTGGATGGTTGCTCCTCACAATTAGTGATTTTTGAACCGAAGATGAAGTAAAGGGTTGATAATCGTACTTTTTCGTAACATAATCTTTGCGATACATGGACGTTCTACATTATAATAATCGTACTATTTCGCAATATGATCTATGCGATAGGTGTATGCTCTACATTATAATAATTGGTACTGTTTTTTCGTAATATGATCTATGCGATATATGTATGCTCTTCATTTTATAATCATACTATTTTCGTAATATGATCTATGCGATACACGTATGTTCTACATTATAACAATCGTACTATTGTCGTATAGTATCTATGCGATACACGTATGGTTTTCCATTATAATAATCGTACTATTTCGTAATTTGATTTGTGCGATATATGTATGTTCTACATTAACAAGATTACTTTCTATTGAAAATTCATATATTTTTGCCTTCATCAAAGCCTTTGATGACTCAAGTGACTCATTTAAGGTGACTGTCCCTTATTCAAAAGCTGTCTATTCAAAAGGCTGTTGTGGCGGTTAGAGTCTATGATAATTTGATGTATGGTATATGGCTTAGATTCCGAAAATTCTGTGCTTTTGTAAAGTAGTATACTGAATTGAGTCCAAATCAAGTAAATGAACCGTTAAGGAGCACTTATGTAGATATCATTCAAGTTATGCAATGATACCTACTAGCACAATAAATGTTCCTTAACTGCCAATAAATAAGTTAGTCATACCCATTCTTGTTCAAAATTGGTTAGGTTAGCTTAGGACTCATGCATTGATTTGATTACATTTTCATCACTAGCTTAGGCATGCTAGAAACCTTCCCTTGTAGTCTTCTTAAATTATCAAGGGTATTTAGTAAAGATGGTCGTAAAGAAGGGAGGGCTTAGGGGTGAATCCATATATTCACCCCCACTGGGGGCTATTGGATCTTTATGGATATTTCATAGGTAATAAAACCCTTTTTGTGAGGAGCAGCCCGGATTTCTTTACAACCAGCCCTCCAGAAATCGATTAGATCTGATGGGTAATGGAATTCAGTACAAAAAGGGTCTGCTCCTTTACACAAGTACTGTGTTATCTATACATGGGTGTTTAATAATTGTTGTTAAAATCATGTTGTGGTTGCTTCTCTATTGATTCTGTCTTGGATTTTCCTATTTTAGGCAAGTATCAGAAGTGGTGGATTGCTGCTTTTATACATCATGATTTATAGCACTCTATTTCCTTCCATGAGAGATATTATGTGGAAAGTGTGGCTTGTGAGGCATTGTGCGTAGACGTGAAGTTTTTATATTTGACTTGGGTGTCCCATGTTATAAAATATATAACTATATGTTATAAAATATATAAATATATCGCTACCTTAATATAGAAAGGCCCTAACTCAATTTTTTTTACATTATAGGAGAAGAAAAAAACTTCATAAAAAACAAAGTTCTGCAATTTCTACAGTAAAAAGAATTGTAACATCGCTACATCACTTATAGTTTTTAATAAAAAAATTTGTTTACAAAAAATTCGAAACTACAGAACTTCATTTTTTATTAAGTTTTTTCCTTCTCCTATTGACTTAGGGCCTTTTGAGATAGGGCCTTTCTATATTAAGGTAGCGATATAAAATATATATATATATATTTTTGTTTGTTATAAAACAAGTAAACAGCTTTATCTATACTAAAGTGTTAAACGATCTGTATCTCTGTGATATATATGTCAGTAATTATGTTACTGTTATGTGTGTGTTGAGATATTAGATATTTTCTCATTTTAACAATGTTATAGTATTAGTCTTTTTAGTGTTTGAGTATATATATATGAAAATATGTTATCTCTATTGTATCATAAATATTGTTGTGATTATTATATAGTAGTTGTTCTATTAACATATAAATGTTAATTTACAACTGGGTAGTTTGGGGCACACTCTCTTATAAGTAGGCTTTGAATAAGAATTGCGTGCGGTTTAATTTTAATTAATTTTGTGTATTGGTTGGCAGTCATAAATTAAAATGTGTTGTGTTTGTGTGCGAATAATTGACGCGTGTTTTTTGGATTACCGTTTCCATCCAACATTTTCAATCTTCTTTGGGGTGAGTTTATATTTTCAATTTTACAAAGATATTTCCTAGATATTAATTCTCTTAAGAAGGCAACCATTGTTACAAAATGAGTCAACTTCAGTGAGACTCTCTGAGTATCTGAAGAGGTGTGGCCTATTTTGTACGAATTGCTCTGAGCACATCTCCGTGTGTTGCAGCCATTTTTGGTTTTTGTCAACCATTTTTGTTTATAATTGCTCTCTGAGGAAAATTATGTTAATGTAACTTACCCTGTAGGAAATTCGACTGGTGTAATAGTGGTCACCCAGATAAGTATATATATATTACTTTTAAAAAAAAAAAAGGTGGGGAGGTGAGAGGGGTGAATGGGGGGGAGTGGAGGGGTGCTGTAAAAACATGGCGTGAGGTAAGTTTTTATTATTATTATTTTTATTATTCTTTCTTTTTTAATATATGTATTGTAGTTTGTTAATTAATTATATATTTCTATAATGATACAATTTTTATAAGGGGGGAGTAGGGATTTAAGCCTTTTTTGAATGCAGTAGCATTCTTAGGCAATTAATTAAATTTTAATTAATTGATAGTAGTTTAAGGATGTAGTCAAAAATCCAACTGATGAGTCCTTTTGGCAGAGGATGAAAAACGTTTCTTGGAAGCCCATGGCCTTCACGGTATTACTTGTATGTATCTGTCGTGAATATATATAAATATGGGTGGTTTAGTTTGATTATTTAGTTAATTTTGTATATTGTTGCTTGCATATCATGTGTTTTTCGTCTGCTATTTGTAATTTGTAAAAAAATGTTTTCCATTTTTTATCTTTTTCAGGTACTTATGCATATTTTGTGTATATTTTTGGATTTTTGAGTGATTTTGGGGTGGTTTTTTGGTTCATTGATTTTGCTTATTTTAAGTTATATTTAGTTCTTATTATATAAATTACAAATATCACTCAATAGATATTTGCTGTTTGTTGAAGCTAAGTGATTCCCTACATTATTGGTGTTATGAAGCATCTGATTTGCACATGAGGACATTGGAGTCAAGAAGTGCTGCATGTTCAAGTGGTGTTGTGGCATTTTGTATCATCACATCAGGTTTCTGGTCATGTTAATTTGTTTAATATGATAAATATGGGGAAGCCCTTGTGTTGATGCAATGTAGCGTTCTGTCGCGTTATGCCTAGGTTTGTATCTCCAGTCAATTTTTATATATAAAAAAGTTGAAAGGTTAATAGAACTATTGACCCATTCTGGAATACAAAAGTCGCAATGGTTGCGTTTTAGAGTTGAGTAGGAGGCAATGTATTCTCATCTGTTTAGTTGCTTTATGTTGAATATTTATGTCCAATATGCTGCGACATTCACTTGGGGTACATCGTAGCGTTCTGTCGTGTCTTATGCCTTAGGTTTGCATTTTTCCTACAAAGAGTTTATAGTACTTAAACTCTGAGGTGATGATCCTCTTGGAAATGCATTATCGCGGTTTACCGTGTTTTTCAGATATTTGTATAGGGTTGATCAAAGAGTGTGACAATGGATAATTGTTAGATTGTAATATAATTATATTCTTAGTTTATGTTGAATCATTCAATTGTCTGTGTCAAATTTTTTGATTGACATTTTAACGGTTTTGTCCGGAAAAAGAGCATGTTTGATGCAAGCGACTTATTTAAGGTGCCTGTTCCTTATGGATATTATTAAACAGCTGCCTTGTGTAGGTTAAATTCCATGACTTGTAATGTCATTATTGTGCAAGATAGATGTGGCTCCCTTCAGTGTGCAGAATCTGCTTGGTCAATATAGACAGTAAAGCATAGTAATATCCGTCTTTGTGTTGTAATAATTTAAGTTTTCCTTTAAATATACTGGGTTTTTGTTTGTCTTGTGGATTGACATAGTTGCATAAAGTTTAATTGATAAATTCACTCAGAATTTAAAGTATTTTGCTTGTCTGTCCGAAAGGAATTCCAGATATGCTTCCTGGGTAATGAGTAGCAATATATGTACCTTTTTCCTATTGGGTAGTTTTTTGTCGAGAGGGGAGGCCATTTTGGTTTTTATCAACCATCTTTATTTATAATTGCTCTCTGAGAGGGAGGTGTGGCCTATTTGTAAATGTGATTCATACCCAGTAAGAAAAATGTAAAAGGGAAATTGTACTCTAATATAATATGCCCAGTGGTAATTTGGATTATTCTATAAATTGTAATGTGTAGATTCATGGTAAAGTCAATTTGACTGCGGATGTTATTATACATTTTATTGTCTGATATCTCTTGTCTTGTGTATACGAACACATGTCGATTGTGTGCTTAAGGCTGTGATTATGCCAAACATTTGCAGTTCTAAGTTATCTGAATTGTTAATGGTTTTGGTATTAGTCAGTGTGTAGGTACGTTTTTTAGAATATATTAAATATTTTATATTATAAGTTGTTTTAACATTAGTGTTATGTAGATGTATGTATATATGTATATATATATATATATATGTACGTATGTGAATGTGTGTGTGCATATTCATATGTTTGTACGCCGAAAACTCCGTGTATTGTTAGATATATACAGTTTTTGTGGTACAAGTTTTGCACGTCTACAGTTAATTAAGGTATTGTTATGTATATTTTCTTGTTAGTTAGTCTGACAAAATAATAGATAGACTTTAGGACTTCTATATGAGATGAGGGGTGGAAAGGGGATTATGTGACAGTGTAGGCACTTATGGGCGACAGTACTTTTTTGACAAAAACTGATTTTTAACGTACGTCTACAACTATAACTTGATGTGGATGGGTTTGTGAATATTATTGCCACTTTCCCATTGATTTTTAATGGAAAAGGGTCAGTGTATTCTGTATACTTTTCTGCACAACACTAACGGTACTGATTACAGAACGGAGGCCATCAGGCACGTATTCAAGTAAGTCGTCTAAAGAAGGTTAGATAAGTATAAGATTTTCATTGTGGGGTTGAAGGGCTATCAGCTGGTATGCCCTGACTTGCAATCATCTTGTGTATAATCTTTTTTATGGTGGTTTTTATATCATAAGATTTTAAGCAAGGTTGAAGGTCATACAATAGGATAGTTCCTGACTCACAATAGTCTTTTACGCGTTAGGGATTTTGTGTGGGGATTTTTAGATTTAATTGTTGGGGTAGTGATTGACTACTTGATGGACTCTACATTTGTGACCGAATATGTATTAAAGAATATTTGATAAGTCATCATTCAAGTTATGTAATGGTGCCTTTGACATATGTTAAAGATTCTTTAATACAGGTTTATGTTAAATAATTGTGTTTTTCCTCTAAAAAATCGGTTATTGGGACTCTGATTATGTGCTGCACAGTTTGATGTTCTTGACGGTCTTCGGCCGAAAATTTTGGCGAGAGGTTAACTATGTTTGTGGAATAATTTCTTCATAATTCCGTTTTGGTTACATCGCCAAGGAAAGCAACTAAATAACGTTTCAGAGCCTATGTTTCCAGACTCTTAGTATGATAAGACCTTAGCTGATGTGTATTATGCATAGTGTGGGTTTATTGTATTTGAGAGCACAAGCCAGAATTAGGCAATTATTTTCATAGGGATGGTTGTCCTTAGTGCCTAATTTCTTGTGATGTTAACCATGTTATGGAGTACTCGGTTATAGTTCCGTTTTGGCTACATCGCCAAGGAAAGCAACTAAATAACGTTTCAGAGCCTATGTTTCCAAGCTCTTAATGTGTAAAGGATTAAGGGAGTGAATGTTACATACACAGCTGGATTCTTTATGCATTTGAGAGCATAAGCCAGAACTAAATTTGTGTCTTCACTGGATGGTTGCTCCTCACAATTAGTGATTTTTGAACCGAAGATGAAGTAAAGGGTTGATAATCGTACTTTTTCGTAACATAATCTTTGCGATACATGGACGTTCTACATTATAATAATCGTACTATTTCGCAATATGATCTATGCGATAGGTGTATGCTCTACATTATAATAATTGGTACTGTTTTTTCGTAATATGATCTATGCGATATATGTATGCTCTTCATTTTATAATCATACTATTTTCGTAATATGATCTATGCGATACACGTATGTTCTACATTATAACAATCGTACTATTGTCGTATAGTATCTATGCGATACACGTATGGTTTCCCATTATAATAATCGTACTATTTCGTAATTTGATTTGTGCGATATATGTATGTTCTACATTAACAAGATTACTTTCTATTGAAAATTCATATAATTTTGTCTTCATCAAAGCCTTTGATGAAAACGAACATGTTTGATGCAAGTGACTCATTTAAGGTGACTGTCCCTTATTCAAAAGCTGTCTATTCAAAAGGCTGTTGTGGCGGTTAGAGTCTATGATAATTTGATGTATGATATATGGCTTAGATTCCGAAAATTCTGTGCTTTTGTAAAGTAGTATACTGAATTGAGTCCAAATCAAGTAAATGAACCGTTAAGGAGCACTTATGTAGATATCATTCAAGTTATGCAATGATACCTACTAGCACAATAAATGTTCCTTAACTGCCAATAAATAAGTTTGTCATACCCATTCTTGTTCAAAATTGGTTAGGTTAGCTTAGGACTCATGCATAGATGCCGCCCCGGGGCAAAGAAAATGTTGCCGCCTCGCCGCCTTTTTTTTACATTCTCATTTTTAATTTTGGTAAAACTCACGTTAACAAAGCACTTTTTGTTGAATTTTAGTATATTTTGTTAGTTTCCTTTATTTCATATATTTCACCTGCGTCTTTTGTAGAGTACTCTCATATAGAGTATCAACCGAACACTATTGCCACTAATTTTTGTCATTTCAATTAATACATATAATTGTTCACTTGCACTTATTTAATTTTTATTCTGCAATTAATTTTTCATGCTATATTATTACACTCAATATTATCACGTGTTCCTATCATTTACTTGCATTTTCTTTTGTTATACATTAGAAATAGACATGCGCAAAAATCGCTGCGTTGATACACCAACTCAAACGCAGTTTGCTGTATCAGCGGAATGCGTTAACGCAATTGCGTCATAGCGTAGTTTGAAATGCTACGATTCCGGTATCAACAAGA
The DNA here is from genome assembly GCA_914767935.1 of Coremacera marginata. Taxonomy (NCBI): domain Eukaryota; kingdom Metazoa; phylum Arthropoda; class Insecta; order Diptera; family Sciomyzidae; genus Coremacera; species Coremacera marginata. The sequence continues at coordinate 113,844,134 of OU612045.1, forward strand.
ATTTAATCCACGCAGTGAGGACCAACGCGTTGCGTTATGTGGTTAATTTTTCGAATCTGGTGAATTTTGTGGTGGAATGCGAAGCTCAAATTGAGTTCACTTAGAAAAAATAAATGAAATCAAATAAAAATCTTTAATCAATATATCTGATCTAAAGAAATCTTACTGCTAATAGATTCATTAAAGATTATTAAATCCATAAGTAATAAATATGGATTTAAATGATTTTTTGTTAATTCAAAAAGATATTGACTCCGTAATATCTTGGTGTGAGATCAATAAGCTACCTCTGAACATTTCCAAGCACCAATGTTTTTCTTTCTGTAGGGCTTCTTCTCCGAGCCTTTGGGATTACTCTGCCAATTCAACAAATCTCAATAGGGTTGTTGTTAAGAAAGACTTAGGAGTTTTGTTGTATATGCGTCTAAATGTCAAGGACCATATTGATTTTATAATTAGCAAGGCTAATTCGATGTTGGGTTTCCTTAAAAGGAACTATAAAGACGTTACGGAACCTTATACTTTATTAACTCTTTTTTCAGCGTTAGTTAGACCTCACTTGGAATACTGTTCCACTATTTGGAGTCCACTTTTTCAAGTTCACTCTAATCGCATAGAAAACGTTCACAAACGGTTTACTAGGTTTGTGGTATACAAGCTTAATTGGCACTTACCCGCCGTTCCTTTTTATAGTACTCGGTGCTCGCTAATCAATATTTCCTCGCTTGAAACAAGTCGCAAAGTTCCTTCAATCTTGTTCATCTGGGACCTAATACATCATAATATTCAATGTGACGAGCTTTTATCTCTATTGAATTTCCACGCTCCTTCAAGACATCTCCGTAGCTGATTTCACTTTAGCGAAGACCTCTATTGATCTGTTTATGCTTCTAATATGCCCTTGGCTCTAAGGGTCTCTTTGTCTCTTTGCAAAGACTAAAGTACCGTTATTTTACTATATAAACGAAGGAATTTGCCGCCAAAGAAAGTCAATTAAATTTTAAGCACCAAACAGCTGCCCACTTAATTCTAGTAGCACTTATTAGTGACAGCAACATTAGAGACCGAGGCGTTTTTAAATGCCGGCAAGCCTATAGGCAGGTCCTTTTTAAATGTTTAATTTTTAAATAAACGTGAATACTTTTTTGCAAGGATAACAAAACCTTAAGCCACATTTTTTGTATCAGCTCCAAAAATCAGATATGAATAATTTGGGGAAGAGAAAAACTAATCTAAGTTCGTTTTTTATTTAGATACTTTGTTAATTTCTTACAGGTGAAAATGCCGACTACGCCTAGAGGCGGAACTGGGCATGGGCACAAAAATTAAGTACAAAGGTGGGATTTAGATATTTAATAATAAAAAAGGCATTTAATAAATGAAATGGGATTTATTGAATAAAACGTTGAAAAAAAATAATCAGCAAGTAAACTGATAATATTGTGAATAGTTGTGGAAAGTGTGAAAACATATTGTTTATCGTCAAATTACATGAATTCCGGTCACATTTCACGCAAACAATTTGTGTTTCTGATAAGAACCAGGCATTTTACACATGTTTTTTTCGGATTTATCAAGATATTCACACCAATGACCTACTTACTTGGTCTAGTGAATATCATCTGGTGGAGCACATGACTTTTCGGCTTTAGCTGAGGGGCGTGGCTGAAGATGGTCGACCTCATTTCCGACACTCAGTTGAAGCAACGTAACAGAGCAATTCTGCTGCTTCAGTTCTAAAACCAGGATCTGGATGCAGCGGCGATAAAGATCATAGAAATTCACCATAGCAACATTGAATAGATGAAAAAAAAATACGAGTTCTTCAATTTCTAGCCTTGGTATCATTTCGTGACAACAAACCTACGCACTGTGGCCCAAGAAATAAATCCATTGGCCAAAATACCCATTTCTTGTGGTAACCGATTTATAAAATTTTTGCGCCATTTTGTAGTAAATATATCCAAAGTTCATGGGGGATCAGGGCGGGGGCGAACCTTCACATAGCAACGTGTCTGACCGCCTCAACCTGGCGAGGTCAGCATTATTCATGTCGAAATCGTCTCAAGTGGACTCAAACCTTTTCGTGGTGTTTCCTGGGCGACGACAAACTGGCATCTGTTAGTTTGTTGACTGCTAATTTGAGTGGCGGGTAGCTCCATGGACCTTAAACATTAATGGTGCGCAGGGTTTGGGTCCCGCCACATTACTACTGGCCAATGAAACCTAAACCAGCCTCGGATAAGAACCCCAATTACGGTGATGACCACCCCAAACGAAAAACTGGCAATGATATGCACCTGGAATGTCCGAACCCTTTATAGGGAAAGTGCCATTATCCAACTGGCGCAAGCCCTCAATGCAATAAAAGCTGGCATCACCGCTATCCAGAAAATGCGATGGAAAGGGCAAGGTTGCTCTAAACAAGCACACTGCGATATCTATCACAGATGCCATGCGGAGAAGCGCGAATTCGGATGTGGATTCGTCGTTAGCCGGAAACTACGCCTCCTTGTTTCCCGGTTCACACCTGTCAACGAAAGATTGATCACGATCCGCATCAAGGCAACATATTTCTTCATCAGCCTTATTTGCGCGCACACCCCGACGAAGGAAAAGGACGAAGCCGTCAAGGACGCTTTCTACGCTAGTCTTGAGGACGTATACGACCACCTTCCGGTTCATGACGTTAAAATAGACCTCCACGAACAACGGTCTAAGACTGATCGACTTCGCCGTGGCGCGAAACATGGTAGTTAGTAGCACCAGATTTAAGCACCTTGACATCCACAAGGCCACCTGGCTGTCCCCTGATCAAAAAACGCGAAACTAAATTGATCATGTTGTAATCGACGGAAGGCATGCCTCTTGTGTTCTAGATGAGCGTACATTTCAGGGGGGTTAACTGCTTGCGATTATGCAATGCGAAGAACATACGCACAGGAATGCAACGGAAGCTAGATGTCGCTAAGCTGCAATTACAACGGACTGCCGATTCCTACTCCGCTCAACTCTCGTTTAAGCTCAACCTACCAACCTCTGGACCCGACGACGTAGGCGGACTTTGAGCGCATATATCCCACTCCATGCGCGCTGTTGCTGAAAAAGTCAATGGTTTCCGGCGCCCGCAACCTCGGAACCAATGGTACGATCAGGAGTCAGCTGCAACACGAACCATGCGAGAAAACTACCACGAAAAGAGGAAGGAAGAGAGGTGCCTTTTCAGACGCATGAAAAGATAGCAGGAAAAGCGTGAGCGTGAGGAACTAGAGGTATACCAGGGCAAGAAGGATGCACGAAAATTCTATCAACAGGTTAAGCGACTAACCCAAGGTTTCAAGCCCGGAGCATCCACTTGTAGAGACGAAAATGGAGATCTGAATACGGATACACAGTGAGTGCTGAGATGATGGAAACAGCACTTCTTCAATTTACTTACTGGCGAAGTTTCCACCAATGCCGCCCATGGAGAGCGCAGTTCAGTGCCACCAATCAACGATGACGGAATGGAAATATCACCACCTAGCCATGAAGAGTTCGAGTATCCAACGACTCAAAAACAATGAAGCAGCGGATGCTGACGGCCTGTCAGCTGAATTGTGGCGATGAATTGATAAGGCGCAAAATATGGCTAGCGGAAAGCATGCCCGACGATTGGAATCTCAGCGTACTTAGCCCAATACATAAGAAAGGAGACGCAACAATCTGCGACAACTATAGAGGTATCAGTCTTATTTCCATCGCATAAAAGGTTCTCTCAAGCGTACTGTGTAAAAAATTAAAGACGATTACAAAAACACTGATTGGACCTTATCAGTGTGGCTTTCGACCTGGTAAGTCCACCATAGACCAGATTTTCACGCTACGACAAAACCTGGAGAAAACCCACGACAATCAAATTGACACACACCATCTCTTTGTCGATTTTAAAGCTGCGTTCGATAGCACGAGAAGGGATTGCCTATACGCAACAATGTCTGAGTTCGGTATACCTGCAAAGTTTATTAGGCTTTCCAGAAAGACGTTAAGCAACACACCCAGCTCCGTCAAGGTAGGAAATTACCTCTCCGAAACCTTCAATACCGAAAGAGGTTTCAGGCAAGGCGATTCACTGTCTTGCGATCTCTTTAACATCATCATGGAGGGGATCGTACGAAAGGCCGGTGTGCATCGTAATGGCACCATTTCTATAAAGGTGTCCAACTCCTGGCGTACGCAAGGCAGAACCAAGAGAGATGTTACCGCTGTTTTGCCGCTATCGAAAAGGAATCAGCCAAAGTGGGTTTGACGATAAATGAGGGTAAAACAAAGTATATGCTGTCTACAAACAAGGGAGCGCGGCGTTTAGACTCCCACGTTTCATCCGGCAGCTATAACTTTAAAGTAGTCAAGGAGTTTGTATACCTTGGCACCGCCATTAATAACAACAACAAAGTCAGCCTGGAGATAAAGCGAATAACAATAATTGCTAATAGGTGCTACTATGGGCTCAGTAAGCAAATAAGCTTCAGAGCCCTCTCTCGATTGACAAAACTAACACTCTACAAGACGCTCGTTCTACCTGCGCTGCTTTATGGCGCTGAGGCATTGGTAGGTCCGCAAACTGACGCATCCGCTCTGGTGGTGTTCGTGACAAAAGTTCAAACCAAGAGCTATATGAGCTCTATGAAGACATTAACGTAGTTCGGCGTATAACTGTGCAGCGACTACGCTTGAGACGAGGGTCGCTGATCAACGACGACGAGGGAGACCATGCCTCCGATGAATGGACCAGGCCGAGGAAGCCCTAACCGCACTTAGTGTATCTGATTGGAGAAGGCGCGCGCAAAGCACAGGCGCCTGGCGAGAGCTGATGAGGTCGGCCGAAACCCGAAAACGGGTTGTTACGGCCACCTAAGTAAGTAAGTATATCCAAAGTTAGGTAGCCAAAAATTTAGGTCAAAATATCTTAAATTGTGGGCGTGGCATGCGGTTAAACAGAACTGTTTTTGCTGATTTCAGAAAAAGGTGAGTTTTTTTATTTTTTCATCGAAAATAAATGGCCATTGCTCACAAACTATAATCAATAGATGGTTGAATTGTTTTCTGTTAGGTTGGTTGGACTATTATCGGTAAATTATGAATGAGATTATAGCTGCACTATTTATATTTTGGGTATTACGAAATGTTTTCAAAATGACTATTGTTTGTATAAATTTTAACTTGAGTGGAATAGAAATTCTAAGGATCAAAACTGATCAAAAAAATTAAAGGATCCAGTTAAAGTTGATTCTCCTCTTTTACTCCATATACACTTTTAAAACCCCACGATCGCCCGTAGAAGTTTTTTTCGTTTTACTGGAACTGCTCACACAAATATTCGAATGACGCGAATTTAAATGCATCCTTATAAGTATGCAATGATTTATACTATTGAAACTTTAGGTATTTTATTGCATGCAATTTAAAGGATTTTTCAGTTTTATTTACTCTTTTTATTCCAACTCTATAAGACAGGTGCATATACAAAATATATATACTGGTTCTGGTAATTAAAATAGTGCCTAGGGTTTTTTTTTTTTTAATTAATCCATTTCATTCTACCTGTATGAAACATGTGCAGTTTTGGAGTTTTAAATTTTACTTTTATAGAACTGGTGCAGGTAAGAAGTAAATAGATTCAAGTACTGATACTTGATATAGGGCCTAGGAAAGCAATACGGTGTGGAAAGGCTATAAGGAAGTGATATTCGGATACAATCTCAGTTGCTATATCTCAGCCATTGCCATTGGAACTAAATAAATTAATTCAAAAATCATGGAAAGATTCAGTTATAAAGAATTGACCGAGGAGTATTTAGGAAACAAAAAATAGGAAACTATGCATACTTATTTGAATACAGTTTATTTTAAGTTAATCGCACCAGAAAGGTAATTTCGACAACTTTTACCATGAAAATTCTAAGAGTTCTAGTTTTGTGCAGAAAAAGATCCACTTTGGAAGGATCCTGATAGTTCAATTTGTCCAAAAAAGTTTTGCAGCTGTTTTCAACTGAAATAATTACCTTTACAAAACTACCAAAAACTTGGGTAATTATGAAATCAAATTTTCGGACTTTTATCTATAACTTGCATCACTGTGCAAAGCAAGGAAACTCCAAGTGCGAAAACAAAAATTAATTGAAAAAAATATCAACTCGAAAACTTTCTATCATTCTGACTTTTCGCCGAACCTTCGCTTGTGGCTCAGGATTGTGTTACGACTAACAATTAATATATTAGAGTTGAAAATTTTATTCAAGATACAAATAACACAAGAGCTGATAAACAAAATAAAATGGCGTTATCAGCGTGATTCGTTACGGTATAAAATAAAAAAGGAAAACAAGGGAAATTTTTTTTTAAATCATGGTTGTACACAACGATCAATTGATCTTTCAGCTATATTTTCATGTACACAAGGTAGAAAAATATATTGGAAAAGCCCGCCCCAATTTGAAGCCTGACAACATCTAGAAAATTCCGGAAACAAAAAATAAATGTTTTTTTACTATTCTAAGGACAGCCGCGTTCGATAGCCCGAGAAGGGATTGCCTATACGCAACAATGTCTGAGTTCGGTATACCTGCAAAGTTGATAAGACTTTGCAGAATGACGTTGAGCAACACACGCAGCTCCGTCAAGGTAGGAAATGACCTCTCCGAAACCTTCAATACCGAAAGAGGTTTCAGGCAAGGCGATTCACTGTCTTGCGATCTCTTCAACATCATCATGGAGGGGATCGTACGAAAGACCGGTGTGCATCGTAATGGCACCATTTTCTATAAAGGTATCCAGCTCCTTGCGTACGCTGATGATATTGATATTGTTGGCAGAACCAAGAGAGATGGTCCCGCTGCTTTCGCCGCTATCGAAAAGGAATCAGCCAAAGTGAGTTTGACGATAAATGAGGGTAAAACAAAGTATATGCTGTCTACAAACAAGGGAGCGCGGCGTTTAGACTCCCACGTTTCATCCGGCAGCTATAACTTTAAAGTAGTCAAGGAGTTTGTTTACCTTGGCACCGCCATTAATACCAAAAACGAAATCAGCCTGGAGATAAAGCGAAGAACAATAATTGCTAATAGGTGCTACTACGAGCTCAGTAAGCAACTACGTTCCAGAGCCCTCTCTCGATCGACAAAACTAACACTCTACAAGACGCTCGTTCTACCTGTGCTGCTTTATGGCGCTGAGGCATGGGTAGTTTCGCAAACTGAGGCATGGGTAGTTTCGCAAACTGACGCAATCTTCGGTCCTGTTCGAGTCGACGATGGCTATCGCATCCGAATGAACCACGAGCTGTATGAGCTCTACGAAGACATTGACGTAGTTCGGCGTAAAACTGTGCAGCGACTACGCTGGCTGGGTCATGTCCATCGTATGGACGACGAAGCTCCAGCGAAAAAGGTGCTCGAGGCGAGGGTCGCTGGTCAACGACGACGAGGGAGACCATGCCTCCGATGGATGGACCAGGCTGAGGAAGCCCTAACCGCACTTGGTGTATCCGATTGGAGAAGGCGCGCGCAAAGCAGAGGCGCCTGGCGAGAGCTGATGAGGTCGGTCGAAATCCGCACACGGGTTGTTACGGCCACCTAAGTAAGTAAGTAAGTAAGGACAGCCGATAAAATCCTTTTAGACACACCTTTGTTTTTTCGTTACAGATTGCCAAGTATCATCAATACAGATTTTAAAACAGTGGGTTTATATTTTCTCAGATGTCAATGTTCTCCGAGGTAACTTAGTTTTCACACTTGACTCTCAAAGCTTCGACATTATTTTTCTAACAATGACCAAAGACTTTACAAACTATTTTTTTGAATGGAGACCGACCTTCTCTAATACACAGCTAATCTAATACACAACAAAACATTTTGTTAACATGAATATAAAATCTCTTTATTATATTTGTTAATTCATCTAACTTCACCCAAACACAATTCATCCAATCATAATTTATCACTTCAACTTTGATAATTTATAATTTACTCACAATTTGGAATTCTTTTCGCCTTTTATATGTCCTTTTAATACTTGGTTCGTACCAAAGTCTACGAATAAATGGTGCAATTTGAACAAATTGGTTGGTTTGAATTGAATTGCAATTTGTACTTTTAACGGCATTTGCATCCATTTCTCTGTCTAAATTTTCCCAGGCAATATCCAGTTTTTCTCTAGCATCGATTAAGACTTTCATTCCTGAAATTATTTTTTAGATGAAAGTTTGATTAATAGAAGTATATTTAAAACAAATAATTCTGAAACAAAGAAACGTTAAAAGAAAGCGGAGGTAGCGGGTAAATGGAAAACAAGCTGTGAACCAGCTTTTTGAAAATTTACACTTACACAAAAATTATTTGGGGTTTTTCAGCACTAAGTACTGACATGTTCTGATGCATGTCGGCACGGGTTACCGTGGTTCTAGCTACGCGAAATTTTATTAACATTTATTTTAACATCATACAAGGAAATTAAGAGGGTAAGCCATAAAAAAACAACTTAAATTTTTAAGGAACTCATTTCATTTCTCATGCTCATTTCTAATGAGCATATAATAAAAAATATAAAAACAATATGCTATTTTTTCAAGCAAAAACTCTATAGGATCAGACAATAACTTTTTATAAAAATACCGTTAATTTTCATGTTTTTGAAGTTATTTTAACCTGCAAAATCACAACATGTTGATACATTGTAATGTTTTTAAACTTAAATTACTCAAAGCTGTACTAACAAACTTTTCAATACAATATCAATAATTTCTGTATCTGTTCTAGTTTTTGAAATAAAGGCATTCAACTGAAAATTTTCAATTTTTTTAACCCTTAAGTGCCTGGTGGTACCGCGAAGAACCAACCACTTCTACTATTTTTTCGCATCTTTTCCATTTAATTTTTGTTATTTTTGTTGTATGTTATTATTCTATGATCTAAGCACCACCATTTTTGATTTAGACGGGTGCTTTTAACTCGTTTGACAAGTGTTTTAGTTGGTCAAGAGATAACTTGGCGTTATAATTGGCGTTATCGCGATAAACTTAACCAGCCTCGGATAAGAACCCCAATTACGTTGACGACCACCGCAAACGAAAAACGGACAATCATTTACGGATATGCACCTGGAATGTGCGGACCCTTTATAGGGAAGATGCCATTATCCAACTGGCGGAAGCCCTCAAAACAATAAAAGCTGACATCACCGCCATCCAGGAAATGCAATGAAAAGGGCAAGGTTGCTCTAAACAAGCACACTGCGATATCTACTACAGCTGCATGCGGAGAGGCGCGAATTCGGATGTGGATGCGTCGTTAGCCGGAAACTACGCCACCTTGTTTCCTGGTTCACACCTGTGAACGAAAGATTGGCCACGATCCGCATCAAGGCAACATTTTTCTTCATCAGCCTTATTTGAGCGCACGCCCCGACGAGAAAGAAGAGAACGAAGCTGTCAAGGACGCTTTCTACGCTAGTCTTCAGGACGTATACGAACACCTTCCGGTAGGGTTTTTTTGTTAGGGCGATTTGTCGAGTTTTTAAAGAATATTCCTGTTATGGTCCCCCAAAATTCGCAATGTTATACCGTAGGAAAGCTAAATCTTTGCCAAAAAATACAAACATAGCATTGGTAGAGCAAATCAAGAAAAAAATTTTAATGATAAAAAATTAAAAAAGTTATTTGTAAAATATTTGAAGATCAAAATTTTGCCAAAAATAATCAGAACGGTTATTCAAAAATAAAAAAAACAACTAATAAGTCCAAAATATTCCTTCAAATATGCCATTAAAATAAATTTAATATTTGTTTTGGTTTGGACACCATATTTTATAAGGTGGTTTAGGTCCTGTATAATTTAAAAATTACCTAAAAGCGATTTCTGCAAAGGCCAGGGGGTCAAATTTTTTGGTCTGAAGGTATTTCTGTGTTCATTTAGGGTTGAACTTTTAGAAAGTTGACGCGCACCAAAGTATTTTAACAGTTTTGCAAAATGAACCGGTCAATTACATAGATCTAATTACACAACCGGTTTTAATCTACTTTTGAGTTGACCTCTTGATATCGAAAACGCAAAAAGTCACAAACGAAACAAACGAAAAAGTCGAAAAATGCTGTTGGCTTTTTAAAACGTATGCACTAACTAATTTCACTATTTTTTTTTTTTTTTAAATACACAAACACGAAATTTCTGCCCATTTTGGCACGTGGCTTCTACGTAACTTGTATGAACATGTTTAGATAAATGTCCGCACGGGTTATTGTCGTCCAAATGAGCAGAAATTTAGTTCTTGTGTATTTTACAGAAACATGAGTGAAATTGGGGTATAAATGTTAAAAAATAAGAGCATTATGCGACTTCTTGAGACTTTTTCGCTAAAAAACTTGAATCCAACCTAAAAAAAAGGAATGGAAGAAACGGTATATTGGCAACCCTGGAAATCAAAAATTTTTGAAATGAAAATCAGAAATATTTTTCTAGAATTACACGGTACAGCATAAAAAACTTTCTAAAGTGTTTCCCATACTTTTGTTTACGCAGATCACGAATATGCAATAATTTTTTTCGGGACACCTCTAGTTTGGTCTCCACAGGACATTGAAATTTTAAGTAGTTTTAAGTAGTTTATTTCTTTAAAAACTTGTTTAATATAGAAAATCTTATCCTACCACAACAAATTTGGAATAAAATTAAAGAAAAAAACAAGAATCTGTTACGTAATGAACAATAACTTCTAGTTCGCACCGGAAGTGAAATTGAAAATAATTTAAATAATGACAAAAATAAAAAACTAAAATTCACAGATCTAAATAATTCAAAATAATTTTAATAAAGAAAACCAAAAATCAAGCAAAAAACTAGCAAAACGAAACCCTTGAAATAAACAAGCAAAAAACCAAATGAAACTCGCATCTTTATTGCAGCACTTTCCGATTACGAAAAACGATAATAGGGATGAAATGTTTATACTCGAATACACCCACCCAACCTGATTATTCACGCGTGATATAGGATAATCCAACTGAAAAATGATTACCGCTTTAGTCCATGGCACTCCTTTTGACACCCATTTCAAGCGCACCTGTCTTCAGACCCCGCCTTTGGAAATTAGCACTCCATTGTTATTTTTTCACAAATTAGTTTTATTGATTCTAAATAATTCTAACATATTTTTTATTTTTTTACAAAGTTGGCAACTCTATTTTTCTCCTCATCGCTATGGGCTTTTATAATATAATTAAATAAACAAAAACAAATTAAATCAAAGTTAATGTATATAAATGTATATACACATATTGTAATTATTAAAATGCAACAAATTTAATAATTACAATTAAAACCAAAACAAAATACATATGCAATAATCGGCTCAATTAATCCAAAAATCAATTAACACTGAATGTTTTAAAATTTATTGCGTATTTCGAATTTAAGAAAATGTTAAAAATACTATGTTATAAAAAAATGTGTTTCTATTAACGCACAGGGAGCATATTTTCCTCTACCTATTAAAAGCTCTTAAAGGTATAAAAAACTAGCTTCTCAAAAACTGACTAAGAGGACTTAATATTTTGATCACATAACAAAAAACAGGCAATCATTTTAAGACCATTAGAAAATAGACTTTTTTCTGACTAATTTGAACAGTTCTTACAAACTCAAAATTGAATTCATCTAGCAAAAAAAATTTTACATAACTAGCTTAAACTGACGAAGTTACAGGGTGAACAAAGGAAACGGAAATTGGTATTTAGACAACATGATTAAGTGTGGCAAAAAAGTTGCAGTGTACATATTAGTTTAAATTATAAAATTATATGGAAAAATGGAAAATTAAAAAAAAATTTATATAAAATGGAAAAATTTTAACATTTTAAATATCCATAGAAAATAGTTTTTTTTCTTTCTTTTAACTAGCACTTCAAAATGTCTATTACTGACGCCGTTCGGACATTTTCAACGGCTCGGTTTTTTTTCCGATGTGGAATTAAAAATGGTTGTGGTCTACACTAATTGACTATAGTTGTAGTAGTGTCTGCTATTGTTGGTACTCCGTTTACTTTTTTCTAATAAAACTTCTGGCTTCAGTGTTGGGCACGATAAGACAAACACTTGCTAATAATATAAAAAAACCAGAATTTGTGGCCGACTTAGCTTTTAAGCGCGGTATGGTCTCAGCGCTTATTTCTTCCTCGAAGTCTGCCACACTGTTGTCACCGCAGCCATACTGTAACACAAAGTCCTTTTAATTTTGCTTTTAATCTTTTCTGCACACTTGTTACTCACAATTGCTGTTTTTTTTTTTCTTTTTCCACCCGGTTACGAAGCTCCTGAACTATCCTCTCCTGAAATATTCTTTTTCCTTTTTCACAACCTTGCAAAAAAAAATTACATATTCCCTATCTTTTATACCAATAAAACAAAATTTTTCTTTTTTATTTCATACCTTTTTACTCTGTCTTTTTCTTCACCTTATGTCCTTCTCGTTACCCTCTAATCCTTTTGAAAACGTTTAAATTAATTTCCTTCTCTTGATCCTTTAATCTTTTTTGTATCATTTACTCAATTGTTTTTCAGACTTTTCACAATTCAATAGACAGGGGGGTCTATTTTCACATTCTTAGTAGCTATAGGGTTAATTAATATTCCACGATTTTGATTCACGTTATTGTTTCTAGCAGAAAAACTAACTTACATAAAACTTATTTTGACAGCGCATTTTTAAGGCAATGAAATCACATTTCCAACGGTATATCAACAAACCCCACAAACTTAACCGTTACCGAGCTGTGATCGTGTGAAGATGAAATCAATCGGTTGAAACTACCAAGTTTCAACTTTGAGTGCAAATTTATTTAACTTTCTTTTCAATGACACCAAAAACATAAACATATCTTTTAAAATAAAAAAGTTGGCTGTACTAAAAAAATTATACTTATTAGAATATAATGATAAATAATGACATTACAATTAGTTATGCAGTAGATAATATCATTGTTTTCTAATAAGTATAATTTTTTTAGTACACCCAACTTTTTTATTTTATAAGATATGTTTTCGTTTTTAGTGTCATTGAAAAGAAAATTGAATAAATTACAAAATTGATCCTAAAAAAAAATTTCATTTATTACGCGAAATTCTGAGAAATTTGCACTCAAAATTGAAATTTGGTAGTTTTAATCGATTGATTTCATTTACACACGAGCACAGCTCGGTAACGGTTAAGTTGGTGGGGTTTGTTGATATACCATTGGAAAGGTATTTATTGCCTTTAAAATGAGCTATCAAAATAAGTTTTATGTAATTTAGTTTTTCTGCTAGAAGCAATAACGTGAATCAAAGTCGTGGAATATTAATCAACCCTGAGCTCCTAAGAATGTGAAAATAGACCCCCCCCATCCCGAACGTTTTTTTGCTCACCTCGACATAACCTTTCAGCTCCGTAAATAGTTGCACTGAATTGCGGGACACCCTTATATATTCATGTACATACATATTATAGGAATATTATAGGAAAGTGTGAAAAGTCTGAAAAACAATATAGTAAATGATACAAAAAAGATTAAAGAATAAAAAGAAGGAAATTAATTTAAACGTTTTCAAAAGGATTAGAGGGTAACGAGAAGGACATAAGGTGAAGACAAAGACAGATTAAAAAGGTATGAAATAAAAGAGAAAAATTTTGTTTTATTGGTATAAAAGATAGGGAATATGTAATTTTTTTTATATATTACCCCCCCTCCCATACGATTTTTTGCTGAGCTCGACATAACCTTTCAGCTCCGTAAATAGTTGCACTCAATTGCGGAACACCATGTTTATATATATATATATATATATGTTATACCTTGCACTTTAGACTTTCACTTTCTTCACTAATGAACTGCTTTAAAGACGAACTTTTTGCAACTATTACTTCCTAGACTTTTCAATCTTGTCACTACCAGATTATCTCCTCCTATAACATAACTTTTCAAGCACCTATTGTATGCTTCCTCTTATAGCTCCATTTCTACTATGCAACACCCTACTCTCTTCACTCCTTTCACTTTTCCCTTTAACGTCCCTATTGGTGGGACTTTTTCCGAATTTACGTCTTTCCTTCTGAGTTTTGGCGCAATGGACTTTGCCCTGACTCGGTTCCATGCCATTCTCTCACTCTCCCTACCTTTTCCCCTACCAACACGTTAATTTTCTATCATCCTACCAGCGACTAGACGCTGACCGTACCAGGCCCTCATGAACACGCACATAGTTTGTGTACCCGTCATTGCTAAATACCTTGAGGTTTACAGTCTAAACAGAAAAATTTTGTTAATAAAATCTTATATTTTTAGTATCTGCTTGTAAACTTCTTTTTTGGTATTTGTTTTTTTAGCTAATTTTTGTATTTTTTTTTTTAATTTTTTCGTTTTGTTTACTTTTTACTCAATTCATTATAGTGCCTAGTTATTTTTATAAATTGTCGATCTTAATATTGTTTTCAGAAATGTAATCAGCAACTAACATATTTTTGTCTAGCCATCGACGGTAAAAGTTAAAAAAAAAACATTTTTTGTAGTTTTGCCCCCCGCTTCTCCGTGCATTGCTTCATTGGTGCAAACTTTACCAATAAGTTCACGCTCTCTATGTGATCAATTGCAAAGAAGTTAAATTAGTTGATGAGAGTTGTAAAAAAAAAATTAATTATTAAAGTTATTTAATTATAAAGTTATTTATTTATTTAAGAAATGACACATTTTTAATATTTCAGTTTTGAAACTCTTTCACGTTTTCAATAGAAAAACCGAATTTTTAAAAATGATGACACGATAAATGTGACACTAGCGATTATGCTTTTTCTGACTTCTAACGCACTTGCTACGTTACAAATAATTTCACGATCAAAAAAGTGCGAAAAGTAGCAGTAGTTTAAAAATTCAAAGTAGTTTATCAATCACTTGTTTTTAAGTAGTATTTCAATTACTTCATATATAATGCAATAAAAACTATTTAGAATTGCAGTGGATGCAGCCTTAATATAATTCAAAGTAGTTCATATACAAGTTTATTTTAAACTAGTTTTTTAATTAGTTGTTTTTAAAAACAAGTTAGTTTGTTCCTATAGGGTGTTTAAGCAAATATACGCACATAATTTATGTGTATGTATACGTGTTTAAGCAAGTGGACGGACATATTTTGTGTATGTGTGTGTGTTGTTATTGTTAAGTAAATATATTTAATTTATGTTTATATTTATTGTATTGATAAGTTCATATACATACATAAACATATTTAGAACTTATCAAAGTTAATCCAGTGGCGGGATTTTGGGGGGATGTTATTAACTTGGGCTAATATGATTTAGTAGGGCTAATAACCCAAACGGTCCCCGGCTGACGCTCCCACTCTAATTCAAATAATTATTTATATCATCACTCGGTGTGTGTATGTATAAGTTGATGATGTTGCAGTTTTTTTGTTTAGATATTCTTAAAGCTTAACTTGTAGCTATAATTATATACGTGCATAGAGCTTATCAGCGTTAAGCAAGCGTAAAAGCATGCATCAATGAATGTTTATTGTTGTTAAACAAGCATATTAACATATACTCAAGAAAAAAATTCGTGTTATGAACGAAATATTTATTACATTTCATAAATTGTTTATTCTTTTAAGCCATTGTACGAAAGAAAAAATTGTATATTTTAATATACAATATATATGTATATAATATATACATAATAATTTATATATGTATATAATAATATACAAACACTGCTACGAAATCTTTGAAAATTTACAAACGACATTCGTACATTGCACATGTTAATATATTGCAGATTTTACAAGCGTGTATTATTTGAATATACAAAGTGTACGAATTCAAAAATATTATTTTATTTTGAAACACTACAAGAGGTTTTACTACGTATGAGCCAAGCAGTTGTACATTATACAAATAGTTCCCGTTCGTATTTCTATTTCAGGGTCTCAGCCATAATCTATTTTTTAATTCTATTTTATGCCGACTCCGAACGGCTTATGTTCTCAAGAAGCTTTTCATGGCAGTTTTTACTCCCTGAGGTTTGCCATAATCTGCACAGAGGTGACGGCCGAACAGAAAAATTAATTCAATTAAAAGCCAATTAAATTTTGATTTTAATAAACTGCATAAAATCTTACCTATTTTTACCTTTCAAACTAATGTTGTTGTATTAGTAAAATTTTGTTATAAAAATTTTTACTTTTCGTACTAATTTTCGGAATTATGCTTTTTAAAAGACAATTAAAAATTCTCAATTTGGACCATTTTTCAAAAAACCATAGCCAAAAATCAAAATCTTAGTACTCAAAATTAATTTGATAAAAAATGCATTTTCATCTCTTTTATAGCCATTTAAAACATGCATATTCACTAATAGTCTTAAAAGAAAACGGATTTGTTTAGAAAAATTTCCATATCCTTGATTTTTGTTTTTTTACTCATATTTACTTATAGACTTTTTTATCAAAACTCTCTAATGTAAATCCTGGCTACAGGCCTGCTCCAAGTATAATTTAAACACAATTTTTATATTCAAAATTTAATTGAATTTAATTTATATATATTTAATTTAAAGAAGAAACTTTAAAAGTTTGCAAAAAAATGTCATATAGACCAAATATTTAGTAACCAAATTGTAGCATAAGAAAATATATAAAAATTATCTGATAGTTCTATGTATTAGAGTTAAAGTGACGAAAGCATTTTAAATATGATTTCGTGATTGTTCTCTTTCGTATGTTACAAGCAAAAATAAACAGAACAATTATGATATCTTATAGAACGATATATCATATCTTCTATTATTTAATTTATTTTCTCTCACAAGCATAATCATTTTACTTGTCGTCGCTCAAACAATTCGTCTAAGCAGTAATGTGCAATAATGATATATTACAAGATTGCGAAATGCGCATGTCCTCCATCTTTGTTGTGACGTTGGCTGCGAAAAATCGTGACGTAGCTCGAGCTTGCCAAAGTGGGTAAATGAACACGTAGTCACAATTTGTTTAAAGAGTATAATTTATTTATAGAGATGAAGAAATGTCGACATTTTCTTATTGAAACTTGGTTTATTGAAATGAAATTTAGAGCATTATAAATATATTTATTAATAAATCTAAACTCTCTAATTTATAATATATATATAAATAATACTTCATAATAAGTACTAAAAATCTGCATGTCGACATTTTCTTATTGAAACTTGGTTTATTGAAATGAAATTTAGAGCATTATAAATATATTTATAAATAAATCTAAACTCTCTAATTTATAATATATATATAAATAATACTTCATAATAAATACTAAACCTCTGCATGGATTAACTCGTTTCTACTACAACAATAGTGCATTCGGTGTCGAGTTCAGTAGTTTACATAACTATAACAGCGAGTGGAATTAACACATTAAACCATAAATAGTCTCAAACCGACTTTCAACACATTCGTTTGGAAACGATCGTTCGGAACGACTCAAACATAACATAGCCGGTAGCATTCGTCGGACAAACGAATCTAAACCAAACATAACAGAATGAAGGATTTGTAAGAGATTAATGCTGCATAAATATATGAGTCGAATGTTATGTGCACAACAACATAACATTCGGTGCATGTTAAAACAAAAAAATGTTAGGTGGCAACACCATCTTGAAGTTTAAAATTCTCATAGTCTAAATTGCGACCGTCTAAT
This sequence comes from Coremacera marginata, assembly GCA_914767935.1. Taxonomy (NCBI): domain Eukaryota; kingdom Metazoa; phylum Arthropoda; class Insecta; order Diptera; family Sciomyzidae; genus Coremacera; species Coremacera marginata. Next base: position 113,861,870 of record OU612045.1, read on the forward strand.
TCTGCCATCGCATGTACAATGTAGAGGTTTAGAGCTTCTAAAAGCTTCTAAATATATTTGCAAAATTTATAGGGTTTTTGAATTTCGAGTACCCTGACTACCCGGATAGTTCAAATTACCAGGGACATAACAGGATACCCAAGAAGTTTCGGATATTTAGCTTTGAATAGCTTGAAATTTATAAGCTTATTTATGAAAGTAAATGCGCGTTTATGTCGCGAGATTGCTGTTTGTGACTGGTTTCTGTTTGTTTTAATTTTTTGCCTTGTGTCGCATTTTGTAAAAATTTTGGAATAGGAAGAGGTTGAAGGAAAATCAAACAAATAACTTGCGGTTATTTTTAATAAAAAAAAAGAGACATTGCGTTGTTAGTAGCTTCTAAGTTTGCGAACATAGTGAAAGCCAGTTCAGACAGGCAGACAGGCAGATTAGATCAAATTTTCACATTGGAGCAATAAACCCAGTCATGATCTCTTTTGCTAACGGGGCTGTTAGTATTTGCATCGGCGTGTGAGGTTTTTGTTACTGCGAATACTTTTGTTGTTGTTGAGTTGAAAATTAGCTAACTCTGTTCACCATACAGCCTTAACGGTTGCTTTCTCTTCTAATGAAGTTACCTTTACAAAACTTATAATAACTCCATTGCGTACGATTACCTCAACGCCGATTACGAAAGCATAAAATGTTATCTTAATGCTCTAAACTGGAATTATATTCTTTCCAACTTAGACGTAGATAGCGCTGTCTCTAAATTTTATCAGCACATTTTTACAGCTATCGAAAGTTATGTGCCAAAAATAAAGAAAAAGAATAAGCTTTCAGAGCCATGGCTAGATAGAAGTCTCAGATTTTTGAGGAATCAAAGAAATAAAATCCATAAACTTCTCAAAAACACTGATAATGTAAGCGATGAACTCAAGCTAAGGTATGACGAGCTATCAAAAGAGTTCTCTATCAAGTCAGAAGAAGCGTTGAAGTTGTACACTAACCTTATCGGTGAGATAATCATCCAAGAACCGAAAAAATTCTTTGACTTTGTTAACTTGAAGCGTAAATCTAGCGGCTATCCATCGTCTATGTTTAAAGGTATTGTCAATTCGTCCAACCCTCATGAAATCAGCAACTTATATGCGGATCATTTTAAGGAGGTCTTTTGTCAATCTACTACCCAATTTGAAGCCTCTTCTCCCAGCTCAACCGGACCTTATTCCTACAAGCTTCCTGGTGCGATGTTTAGACCAACTACTTCTGCCGTTATACATAATTTTCAACGAATCACTGTCTTGTGGGACATTTCCTTCATATTGGAAATCATCCCATCTAACACTAATTTACAAGAGTGGAGATAAAAGTTCTGTTGAAAATTATAGAGGCATAGCAATTTTATCAGCCATTCCAAAACTTTTTGAAAAAATTATTTGTGATAAGCTAACAAGTATAATCAACCCACGTCTAAATGAGCAGCAAAGCGGCTTCCGTAAGGGACGATCCACAACATCCAATCTCATGATCATGGTATCGGATGTTTTAATAAATATGGAAAAAGGGCATAGATGCTGTTTATACAATTTCAGTAAAATCTTCGATAGAGTTGATCACAGCATGCTAACATGTAAATTAGAAAAATTCGGTATTAAGGGACCCATACTAAGTTAGCTAAAATCATATCTCGACGGCAGATCCCAGTATGTAAATTCCAAGGAATTTTGTCAAAAAAAATTGCAGCCTCCTCAGGAGTTCCGCAGGGCAGCCACCTTGGTCCTCTTCTTTTTAACATATTTATATCAGACTTGTCAGAAGTCCTAAACGATATCCCACACCTTATGTATGCAGATGATTTAAAAATGTACTATGCAATCAAATCAGAGATGATGCAAATTTTTTACAGTCAAAACTGTTGTCTCTTGAGCAATGGTGTATCCAAAATAAACTGCATCTTAATATCAATAAATGCAATGTTATTAGTTTTTCTCGTAAGAACAACATGGTACTACATACCTACCACCTCAATAGTACCGAGCTTAAAAGAGTCAATCATGTAGTGGATCTTGGAGTAGTCTTGGATTGCAAGATGCGCTTTAATTTGCACTATGACAAAATTTTGTCCAGAGCCAGCAAACAGCTTGGTTTTATAAAAAGGCGAGCAAATGAATTCAAGAATGTTTGGGTCACTACATCCTTATACTGTGCGTTAGTGCGGCCAATACTTGAATATGCCTGCATAATTTGGAGTCCGTCCTTCGATTCCCATAGCGAAAGAATCGAGTCTATTCAAAAGCAATTCTTACTATACACGTTGAGAGACATGTACAACCCCCGTGATTATAATAGCCTTCCTTCATATGAATAGAGACTCAGCCTTTTAAACTTGATGCCATTATCATCAAGAAGAACATTATTGGGCTCATGTTTCACATTCGATGTTATTAATGGTGCTATTGACAGTGAATATATTTCTAGTATGATATGTCTCAACGAGCCAATAAGACGTACTAGGCATACTCGGCTGTTAACTGAATATCAGCACCAAACTACATACGCAAACAATGAACCCATCAGTCGATGCTGTAGAGAATTCAATAACGTTTCCGTATACTTCTCACCTTCCATGTCCAAATCCTCTTTCAAGCAAACCCTGTCTAAGTTCCTCGTTAACCAAAATTAACTCAGGCTTAAGTTAAATTACCAGTATATAGTTACCCGTACCCACATTTAAGCATGCCCTCTCTAAATTTGTTGGAAATAAGTACTATCCAAGTCTCTTTCTCTTCCTAGTTAACCCAGCCTTTTATCCTTTTCTTCTCCTCTTTCTAGTATGTAAGTACCTTTTAATCTTATTTTTAATTTTCTTTCTGCCCCTCCTTTTTGACGTGTTCGTGAAATCATGTCATTTAGGTGGGCGGATTACGCCCACTTCAATTCGTACATTTTCGAACACCAAAACAAGGAAAGGGGAGAAGAAATAAAATAAAAAAAAATAAATTTAAATTAAGTTAGAATAAGTAAATTGCCTTGTTTGGCCAATAAATAAATAAATAAAATGTTAAGGCGTCAAGTGCAATTTGTGTTATTGTTGCTTGTCCTTGTGTTTGTTTTTTTTAATAACAAAGAAGACAAAATTGATGATAGTTACAAAACAATAATAATATGTTATTTTTGCATATAATTCCACGAACAACGCTATGATCAATAACATAAAATTCAGACCAATAACAAATGCATTCAAAAGAACTTGAAAACACAAATCAGAACAGCGTACAGTGTGACATTTCTTCAATCTACGAGGACAAAAGTAGAAAAAAAAACTTCCAAAAAAAAAGTTTTTCTTGCAAATACAGCTAGTACACACAGAAAGCCATGTCAAACATTTAAAATGTTGCTTTATTCGATATATTTCAAACGGCCGTCGTAAAAATGTGCTTTTTGGGTTTTTCAAAATTATTTGTAAGCGACAAGAGAGCAGTTTTTGTATTAAGTGCACTAAATAAAGTTGTAAGCTTTATAACTTCTTTTGCAATGGAAACTGTTGTGAAAATAAGTATATTAATTCAAAATAAAATAAGTCGCTTAATTAAAGTTTTATTTAAATTACCGATGGAAAATGTAGCATAATTAAGAGCTATCACCTTGATGGACTGGTTTGTATACATATGTATTGGGTTGTCACAAAAAAGTCAAAGTAGTTTTTTTTATGTGGTACCGCCTCAATTTTTTCGTATGATGTTGAAATAAATGTAAAAAATAATTTGGTGTACATAGGACCAAGGGAACCCGTCCCGACTTCCATCGGTATATGTCAGTACTTGGTTATATGGGAAAAAAGTGGTAATTTTTCTAAGAAAACCCAAATAACTTTTATATAAGTGTAAATTTGTCTTTAAAATAAGCTATCTACTATAAGCTTTATATAAGCTATAAGCTATAAGCTATGTGTTTTAAATGAACTGGTTCATTGAATAAATATATACATACTCGTATAAATTTAAAATAAATAAATAATAAATTTTACCCTTCTTCTTCTCCCTGAATGTTTATTGAAAGCAGAACAGTAGTTTGCTTATCAATACGCAGGTAAAAACGGCAGCGAAGATTTTTCCCCGAATGTCTGCATTGTCTGGATGGTGCCTTTGTTTCGCTTCGCAATCGTGAAAAGCTGTGCTTAGCAGCAGTTGTTGTTTACAAACTCGAGCACCATGCATTAATTTTTATGCGAGATTGTGGCTGACGACGAATCTTATTCGAGTGGCGAATGGTCTTATGCAGATCTCTGGTGCGTATATCACAGTTTTGAATGGTTTTTCAATTTTCGGTATTTTAGGAGAATAATTATGATTAATATTGCACTTTTTTATGATTTTATTAATATAACGTATTGGAAAATCGTTCTTTTGTAGAATTAGTTTTACTTTCTTAATGTTTTCGGCATGAAACAACAAAACTCTGTTCACAAAGTGCAGTAATGATTTAAAACATCGATTTTATGCTTTTAATGAAAATTAATTAATCGTCCATAAGCCCTGGCTTCTTGGGGCAAATTTATCTTTAATACTCCATTTTCCCGTGTGACCAGCGTATCTAAATATGGTAACTCTTCATGTTTTTCTGATTCCACTGAAAATTGTATGTTTTTATGGTAATCGTTGAGACATTTTAAAAAGTCTTCTACTACATCCTTTTTAATTATGACAAATAGGTCGTCGACGTATTTATATAGACATCGCGGTTTTGTTTTGAAAATCCCCATGCAGGTTGTCAACAATTCTTCCATCACAATATCTTAAATTAATATTAGCGATAATGAGTGGCACCGGAGAGCCCATTGACATACCACTGCGTTGGTTGTACATTTTACCATTGTACTTAAAAAACCGATTTTCCTTCGTTATAAATTTAAAAATTTGCATAAACATTTCCTGAGCCATATTTGTGTATTCTTTAATAATCAGTCATGTTCTGAAATCCGATTCAAGTTGGAATCGGATTAAATTTCAATAGAATGTGATTGGAAGAGTTCCGAGGTGAATCGGATTTTAGAACATGCCTGAGTATTTCACTTATTAAGAGTTTTGGTAATACTGAATCCACCGGAATGCTGGGAAAAAGTGATATCACATCGAACAAAATTAAATCAAATATTGGGACATTTTCCACTCTTTATCGGCATTTTTCTGCATCTCTGACGTTGAAATTCGAATCTTTGGTTAAATTCTTTAATATGATCACAACGTACTTAGCTAACTTGGGGGTTACACGTTCAATTTAAGCCTTTCAAGTTGCAATAAGTTCACACTTTTTTACTAACACACTCACACTTTGTGAAGGTGGAAGTCGGAACTCGTTTCCACACACACTAGAGGCACACCCAGTACCAGTCGTGACATTTTTTTTTCTTTTATTTAAAATTAATTTAATTACTTTTTTTGCCTTATCTGGATTATTAACGGAAAAAAAACATGAATTAAAGCTTTTATTTTTACACGTCACATTTATTTAATTTATGTATACGCACTATCAGAATACTTCTTAATACATCGCCAGTAAATAAAACAACTATAACTTGGGTAGTTACACACTGAAGCAGCACTGTGGAGAATAAGCAAAATGTAACCTACACCTTAATTAAACTTCACCCGGATGGCAACACTAGCCCGAGGTGAAAAGCGATATGCCAAGAACAATGAAACAGCTGAAACATAAACTCAACACACCATGACTGTGCAGTCAAGCTGGGGTGACTTACACAACGAGTGGCAAATTAAAATTCAGTCTTGCAGCAGCAGCCACACGGGTAAGTCATCTTCAAATAATTAACTCCTGATAAACCTTCCTCCTAATAAACCTTTACCTACGCGTTGTGTCATTGAGGACGGCGCTTCCATTCTAAGTCCTACCCATGCGTTGTGTCATTGAGGACGGCGCTTCCATTCCAAGTCCTACCCACGCGTTGTGTCATTGAGGAAGGCGCTTCCATTCCAAGTCCTACCCACGCGTTGTGTCATTGAGGACGGCGCTTCCATTCTAAGTCCTACCCACGCGTTGTGCCATTGAGGCAGCGCTTCCATTCTAAGTCCTACCCACGCGTTGTGTCATTGAGGACGGCGCTTCCATTCTAAGTCCTACCCACGCGTTGTGCCATTGAGGACGGCGCTCCCATTCTAAGTCCTACCCACGCGTTGTGTCATTGAGGACGGCGCTCCCATTCTAAGTCCTACCCACGCGTTGTGCCATTGAGGACGGCGCTTCCATTCTAAGTCCTACCCACGCGTTGTGTCATTGAGGACGGCGCTCCCATTCTAAGTCCTACCCACGCGTTGTGCCAATGAGGACGGCGCTCCCATTCTAAGTCCTACCCACGCGTTGTGCCATTGAGGACGGCGCTTCCATTCTAAGTCCTACCCACGCGTTGTGTCATTGAGGACGGCGCTTCCATTCTAAGTCCTACCCACGCGTTGTGTCATTGAGGACGGCGCTCCCATTCTAAGTCCTACCCACGCGTTGTGCCATTGAGGACGGCGCTCCCATTCTAAGTCCTACCCACGCGTTGTGCCATTGAGGACGGCGCTTCCATTCTAAGTCCTACCCACGCGTTGTGCCATTGAGGACGGCGCTTCCATTCTAAGTCCTACCCACGCGTTGTGCCATTGAGGACAGCGCTTCCATTCTAAGTCCTACCCACGCGTTGTGCCATTGAGGACGGCGCTTCCATTCTAAGTCCTACCCACGCGTTGTGCCATTGAGGACGGCGCTTCCATTCTAAGTCCTACCCACGCGTTGTGTCATTGAGGACGGTGCTTCCATTCTAAGTCCTACCCACGCGTTGTGTCATTGAGGACGGCGCTTCCATTCTAAGTCCTACCCACGCGTTGCTCCTGAACGGTTGACGATCCCAACAGCTGACGATTGGTGACATTGATATATCAGGCCACGAAGAAACTCGGATCGAAAACATTCAAATTTATCAACTCGTGAACTCAAATTTATATTATATATTATTTTATTAAACGATTGTGTAATAAAACTAGCAAGAATCGATGAACTAACTTAACCCCGTGTATTAAATTTTGTGAACGAACCCTGGACACCGGCGAGTGATACCTCGGCAAGGAAAAGGTGCGTCACAATGGCGCCCGAGCAGGGACATTTTGTCTCAAAATAATAAAGTCATCCGCCGCGTACGCGAAAAAAAAAAAAAAATCATCAGCGAACAGAAGTGTAAAAGTGAATAGCGTAGAAAATTAATAGAAAAAAAAGGACATTTTGTCTAGAAATAATAAAATTATGCGCCGCGCACTGGAAAAAAATACATACATGTGAATGAATAATGTGTAACAAAAACACGCGTAACAAACATGGAAGACAAATAAAAGGGGAAAAAACTAAGCCCGTGTTAAACTCAGTGACTGCTATTATCAAAAAGAAGAAGGAAAAAAAGAACCAAAGGGAAAAAAAACTGAAACGAATAAAGACAGCAAATCATATTAAGCAAAGGAAAAAGAATATACGTAGTGAATCGAGGTTAAAATAAAACAGAAAAAAAAACAAAAAGAGAAAAAAATATAGGTCGAATTAATGAACTCGATAAACTCCGACTAATTTAAAAAAAAAAAAAGGAAAAGAATAAAAATATTATTATAATAACTAAATAAAAGATAAACAGCGCGAAACGTGATAATACCTTAAAACCGTTCAAATTTAAAAAAAAAAAAAAAAACCTGAACAAGTGCTGCTCATGAAAATAGTTAAGAAAACTACTAATAAATTAAAACATTTACTCCTTACAGATAAAGCAGGAGCAACCCTTGTACATCGCCATGTTGACCACCACGTGGGTGTATTCCCTAAAAAAGGAAGAGCTGATCACATACGCAAATGTCTTCGAATTCGACCCCACTGGCACTGTGGAAGAGCTTCGGAAACGCTTCATCGGTTACATAAATGAAAAAGAATACAAGGACGAGCAGTTACAGCGACTCCTTGACCTACAGGCAAAACACCGTCGCGCCATATCACCCGCGCCACCAGCACCGCCAACTGAGGACTCAGGCGGAAAACGAACAAGCTCAACCGACGCAACTCTTCGCGTTCCGACTCAAGCGACCGATGCCTTGCTGCCATTTGCCCAGCAACCCGGACCGACCAACTCAAACGCGGCATTACCAGTGACAGACCCATATTTGGCAGTAGCGGAGAAGGTAAGAAAGTGGTCAGTAAAATTCGACGGGAAAAGAGACCCATTGGCCTTCATCGAAAGAGTTGAAGAACTGGCCGAGGTCTACAATATCAACAAGATCTACCTACCTCGCACGATGCCTGAACTACTCACTGACCGCGCCTTGATATGGTATCGAAATAATAACGAGCACTGGCCTGCCTGGGGGCTGTTCAAAGAAAAATTTTTAAAATTCTTTCTACCACCTAGATATCTGGAGCGGATCGATGACGACATCCGAAACAGAACCCAAAAACACCGGGAGCCGTTTAAAAATTTTGTCTTAGACCTCCAAACTCTAATGAGACATGCGGACTACAGTGAAGAACAACAACTCGAGAGAATCTTCCGAAACGCTCACCCAGACTACCAGTGGTATATACGAAGGAGAGACTTTTCAACTCTCGAAGATTTGGTTAACCTGGCAGACGACCTCGAGGCTATTCAGACACGCGAGCCCGAACGAACACAGCGAACCAACTTGCGTACCGAGCACCACCGCATGCTACAACAAGAGCGACGTGCCAACGTTCAGAGTTCACCCCCTGCCATTAACCACCAATTGACAGCCGACCAGCATGGGCAACAAATGGAGATCAACCCAAGAACCGCTTGTCGAAATTGTGGTAAAAACGGACATGTAAGACAAGACTGCCGAAATCCCCAAATGATTTTCTGCTGGATCTGCGGCCGTCATAATGTACTCACCATTCAGTGCTGCAGGACACGACCGGGAAACGACGAAGGGGCTCGCTCAGAACGAGGAGGGGCGAGTCCTCTAGAAGGAAATCCTCAAACCCAGTAAGACACCTTCAACACGACAACAGTCACATCTTCGCCACTATAACAATCGATGCGCTGACGATCAATGCCACAATAGATACCGGTGCCACGCGAAGTTTTCTGAGTCAACGATTTGTCGACAGGATCCATAACAGCTGCAAATTCATCCTAGCCGATAACGTGGTCACGTTAGCTGATGAATCGGTCAAAGTACTTCGCCATACCGTAGAAACCGATATTCGATTGGGCAACATTAATCGAAAGTTCCAGTTTTTAGTAATGCCAGACGCTACCGACGAAGTCATTTTTGGCATGGACTTCCTGGTAGAAACCCAAGCTACGCTTAGCTGTGGTGGGGAAACTATTAATTTGGGTAAGCTACCTTTAATCCCTTCATCGCTCCCATATTGTAGACAGGTCACAGGACGTACGGCGCAGGAGTCAGAACAAGTGTCAGCGTTTCTGAAAGCAGAATTCAGAAAATTCGAAGCATTGCAAGTGGTAACAAACATCACTGAACATCGAATCATCATGGTCGATGAGAGACCGCTAAAACAGCGGTACTATCCAAGGAACCCAGCCATGCAAGCAATTATCGACGAAGAAATTAATAAACTGCTGGACAAGGGATGCATCGAGCCATCGCACTTTAATGAACTCGATAAACTCCGACTAATTTAAAAAAAAAAAAAGGAAAAGAATAAAAATATTATTATAATAACTAAATAAAAGATAAACAGCGCGAAACGTGATAATACCTTAAAACCGTTCAAATTTAAAAAAAAAAAAAAAAAAAAACCTGAACAAGTGCTGCTCATGAAAATAGTTAAGAAAACTACTAATAAATTAAAACATTTACTCCTTACAGATAAAGCAGGAGCAACCCTTGTACATCGCCATGTTGACCACCACGTGGGTGTATTCCCTAAAAAAGGAAGAGCTGATCACATACGCAAATGACTTCGAATTCGACCCCACTGGCACTGTGGAAGAGCTTCGGAAACGCTTCATCGGTTACATAAATGAAAAAGAATACAAGGACGAGCAGTTACAGCGACTCCTTGACCTACAGGCAAAACACCGTCGCGCCATATCACCCGCGCCACCAGCACCGCCAACTGAGGACTCAGGCGGAAAACGAACAAGCTCAACCGACGCAACTCTTCGCGTTCCGACTCAAGCGACCGATGCCTTGCTGCCATTTGCCCAGCAACCCGGACCGACCAACTCAAACGCGGCATTACCAGTGACAGACCCATATTTGGCAGTAGCGGAGAAGGTAAGAAAGTGGTCAGTAAAATTCGACGGGAAAAGAGACCCATTGGCCTTCATCGAAAGAGTTGAAGAACTGGCCGAGGTCTACAATATCAACAAGATCTACCTACCTCGCACGATGCCTGAACTACTCACTGACCGCGCCTTGATATGGTATCGAAATAATAACGAGCACTGGCCTGCCTGGGGGCTGTTCAAAGAAAAATTTTTAAAATTCTTTCTACCACCTAGATATCTGGAGCGGATCGATGACGACATCCGAAACAGAACCCAAAAACACCGGGAGCCGTTTAAAAATTTTGTCTTAGACCTCCAAACTCTAATGAGACATGCGGGCTACAGTGAAGAACAACAACTCGAGAGAATCTTCCGAAACGCTCACCCAGACTACCAGTGGTATATACGAAGGAGAGACTTTTCAACTCTCGAAGATTTGGTTAACCTGGCAGACGACCTCGAGGCTATTCAGACACGCGAGCCCGAACGAACACAGCGAACCAACTTGCGTACCGAGCACCACCGCATGCTACAACAAGAGCGACGTGCCAACGTTCAGAGTTCACCCCCTGCCATTAACCACCAATTGACAGCCGACCAGCATGGGCAACAAATGGAGATCAACCCAAGAAGCGCTTGTCGAAATTGTGGTAAAAACGGACATGTAAGACAAGACTGCCGAAATCCCCAAATGATTTTCTGCTGGATCTGCGGCCGTCATAATGTACTCACCATTCAGTGCTGCAGGACACGACCGGGAAACGACGAAGGGGCTCGCTCAGAACGAGGAGGGGCGAGTCCTCTAGAAGGAAATCCTCAAACCCAGTAAGACACCTTCAACACGACAACAGTCACATCTTCGCCACTATAACAATCGATGCGCTGACGATCAATGCCACAATAGATACCGGTGCCACGCGAAGTTTTCTGAGTCAACGATTTGTCGACAGGATCCATAACAGCTGCAAATTCATCCTAGCCGATAACGTGGTCACGTTAGCTGATGAATCGGTCAAAGTACTTCGCCATACCGTAGAAACCGATATTCGATTGGGCAACATTAATCGAAAGTTCCAGTTTTTAGTAATGCCAGACGCTACCGACGAAGTCATTTTTGGCATGGACTTCCTGGTAGAAACCCAAGCTACGCTTAGCTGTGGTGGGGAAACTATTAATTTGGGTAAGCTACCTTTAATCCCTTCATCGCTCCCATATTGTAGACAGGTCACAGGACGTACGGCGCAGGAGTCAGAACAAGTGTCAGCGTTTCTGAAAGCAGAATTCAGAAAATTCGAAGCATTGCAAGGGGTAACAAACATCACTGAACATCGAATCATCATGGTCGATGAGAGACCGCTAAAACAGCGGTACTATCCAAGGAACCCAGCCATGCAAGCAATTATCGACGAAGAAATTAATAAACTGCTGGACAAGGGATGCATCGAGCCATCGCACTTTAATGAACTCGATAAACTCCGACTAATTTAAAAAAAAAAAAAGGAAAAGAATAAAAATATTATTATAATAACTAAATAAAAGATAAACAGCGCGAAACGTGATAATACCTTAAAACCGTTCAAATTTAAAAAAAAAAAAAAAAAAAACCTGAACAAGTGCTGCTCATGAAAATAGTTAAGAAAACTACTAATAAATTAAAACATTTACTCCTTACAGATAAAGCAGGAGCAACCCTTGTACATCGCCATGTTGACCACCACGTGGGTGTATTCCCTAAAAAAGGAAGAGCTGATCACATACGCAAATGACTTCGAATTCGACCCCACTGGCACTGTGGAAGAGCTTCGGAAACGCTTCATCGGTTACATAAATGAAAAAGAATACAAGGACGAGCAGTTACAGCGACTCCTTGACCTACAGGCAAAACACCGTCGCGCCATATCACCCGCGCCACCAGCACCGCCAACTGAGGACTCAGGCGGAAAACGAACAAGCTCAACCGACGCAACTCTTCGCGTTCCGACTCAAGCGACCGATGCCTTGCTGCCATTTGCCCAGCAACCCGGACCGACCAACTCAAACGCGGCATTACCAGTGACAGACCCATATTTGGCAGTAGCGGAGAAGGTAAGAAAGTGGTCAGTAAAATTCGACGGGAAAAGAGACCCATTGGCCTTCATCGAAAGAGTTGAAGAACTGGCCGAGGTCTACAATATCAACAAGATCTACCTACCTCGCACGATGCCTGAACTACTCACTGACCGCGCCTTGATATGGTATCGAAATAATAACGAGCACTGGCCTGCCTGGGGGCTGTTCAAAGAAAAATTTTTAAAATTCTTTCTACCACCTAGATATCTGGAGCGGATCGATGACGACATCCGAAACAGAACCCAAAAACACCGGGAGCCGTTTAAAAATTTTGTCTTAGACCTCCAAACTCTAATGAGACATGCGGGCTACAGTGAAGAACAACAACTCGAGAGAATCTTCCGAAACGCTCACCCAGACTACCAGTGGTATATACGAAGGAGAGACTTTTCAACTCTCGAAGATTTGGTTAACCTGGCAGACGACCTCGAGGCTATTCAGACACGCGAGCCCGAACGAACACAGCGAACCAACTTGCGTACCGAGCACCACCGCATGCTACAACAAGAGCGACGTGCCAACGTTCAGAGTTCACCCCCTGCCATTAACCACCAATTGACAGCCGACCAGCATGGGCAACAAATGGAGATCAACCCAAGAACCGCTTGTCGAAATTGTGGTAAAAACGGACATGTAAGACAAGACTGCCGAAATCCCCAAATGATTTTCTGCTGGATCTGCGGCCGTCATAATGTACTCACCATTCAGTGCTGCAGGACACGACCGGGAAACGACGAAGGGGCTCGCTCAGAACGAGGAGGGGCGAGTCCTCTAGAAGGAAATCCTCAAACCCAGTAAGACACCTTCAACACGACAACAGTCACATCTTCGCCACTATAACAATCGATGCGCTGACGATCAATGCCACAATAGATACCGGTGCCACGCGAAGTTTTCTGAGTCAACGATTTGTCGACAGGATCCATAACAGCTGCAAATTCATCCTAGCCGATAACGTGGTCACGTTAGCTGATGAATCGGTCAAAGTACTTCACCATACCGTAGAAACCGATATTCGATTGGGCAACATTAATCGAAAGTTCCAGTTTTTAGTAATGCCAGACGCTACCGACGAAGTCATTTTTGGCATGGACTTCCTGGTAGAAACCCAAGCTACGCTTAGCTGTGGTGGGGAATCTATTAATTTGGGTAAGCTACCTTTAATCCCTTCATCGCTCCCATATTGTAGACAGGTCACAGGACGTACGGCGCAGGAGTTTCTGAAAGCAGAATTCAGAAAATTCGAAGCATTGCAAGGGGTAACAAACATCACTGAACATCGAATCATCATGGTCGATGAGAGACCGCTAAAACAGCGGTACTATCCAAGGAACCCAGCCATGCAAGCAATTATCGACGAAGAAATTAATAAACTGCTGGACAAGGGATGCATCGAGCCATCGCACTTTAATGAACTCGATAAACTCCGACTAATTTAAAAAAAAAAAAAGGAAAAGAATAAAAATATTATTATAATAACTAAATAAAAGATAAACAGCGCGAAACGTGATAATACCTTAAAACCGTTCAAATTTAAAAAAAAAAAAAAAAAAAAACCTGAACAAGTGCTGCTCATGAAAATAGTTAAGAAAACTACTAATAAATTAAAACATTTACTCCTTACAGATAAAGCAGGAGCAACCCTTGTACATCGCCATGTTGACCACCACGTGGGTGTATTCCCTAAAAAAGGAAGAGCTGATCACATACGCAAATGACTTCGAATTCGACCCCACTGGCACTGTGGAAGAGCTTCGGAAACGCTTCATCGGTTACATAAATGAAAAAGAATACAAGGACGAGCAGTTACAGCGACTCCTTGACCTACAGGCAAAACACCGTCGCGCCATATCACCCGCGCCACCAGCACCGCCAACTGAGGACTCAGGCGGAAAACGAACAAGCTCAACCGACGCAACTCTTCGCGTTCCGACTCAAGCGACCGATGCCTTGCTGCCATTTGCCCAGCAACCCGGACCGACCAACTCAAACGCGGCATTACCAGTGACAGACCCATATTTGGCAGTAGCGGAGAAGGTAAGAAAGTGGTCAGTAAAATTCGACGGGAAAAGAGACCCATTGGCCTTCATCGAAAGAGTTGAAGAACTGGCCGAGGTCTACAATATCAACAAGATCTACCTACCTCGCACGATGCCTGAACTACTCACTGACCGCGCCTTGATATGGTATCGAAATAATAACGAGCACTGGCCTGCCTGGGGGCTGTTCAAAGAAAAATTTTTAAAATTCTTTCTACCACCTAGATATCTGGAGCGGATCGATGACGACATCCGAAACAGAACCCAAAAACACCGGGAGCCGTTTAAAAATTTTGTCTTAGACCTCCAAACTCTAATGAGACATGCGGGCTACAGTGAAGAACAACAACTCGAGAGAATCTTCCGAAACGCTCACCCAGACTACCAGTGGTATATACGAAGGAGAGACTTTTCAACTCTCGAAGATTTGGTTAACCTGGCAGACGACCTCGAGGCTATTCAGACACGCGAGCCCGAACGAACACAGCGAACCAACTTGCGTACCGAGCACCACCGCATGCTACAACAAGAGCGACGTGCCAACGTTCAGAGTTCACCCCCTGCCATTAACCACCAATTGACAGCCGACCAGCATGGGCAACAAATGGAGATCAACCCAAGAACCGCTTGTCGAAATTGTGGTAAAAACGGACATGTAAGACAAGACTGCCGAAATCCCCAAATGATTTTCTGCTGGATCTGCGGCCGTCATAATGTACTCACCATTCAGTGCTGCAGGACACGACCGTGAAACGACGAAGGGGCTCGCTCAGAACGAGGAGGGGCGAGTCCTCTAGAAGGAAATCCTCAAACCCAGTAAGACACCTTCAACACGACAACAGTCACATCTTCGCCACTATAACAATCGATGCGCTGACGATCAATGCCACAATAGATACCGGTGCCACGCGAAGTTTTCTGAGTCAACGATTTGTCGACAGGATCCATAACAGCTGCAAATTCATCCTAGCCGATAACGTGGTCACGTTAGCTGATGAATCGGTCAAAGTACTTCACCATACCGTAGAAACCGATATTCGATTGGGCAACATTAATCGAAAGTTCCAGTTTTTAGTAATGCCAGACGCTACCGACGAAGTCATTTTTGGCATGGACTTCCTGGTAGAAACCCAAGCTACGCTTAGCTGTGGTGGGGAATCTATTAATTTGGGTAAGCTACCTTTAATCCCTTCATCGCTCCCATATTGTAGACAGGTCACAGGACGTACGGCGCAGGAGTTTCTGAAAGCAGAATTCAGAAAATTCGAAGCATTGCAAGGGGTAACAAACATCACTGAACATCGAATCATCATGGTCGATGAGAGACCGCTAAAACAGCGGTACTATCCAAGGAACCCAGCCATGGAAGCAATTATCGACGAAGAAATTAATAAACTGCTGGACAAGGGATGCATCGAGCCATCGCACAGCCCACATAGTGCACCAATCGTCCTCGTAAAAAAGAAGACAGGGGCATGGCGGCTGTGTGTCGACTATAGAGCCCTCAACAGTCGGTCAGTGCCCGATGCCTACCCACTACCACGCATCACGCACATTTTAGACCGACTACGCGATGCCAAATATATCAGCAGCCTCGACCTCAAGGATGGCTACTGGCAAATTCCGATGGAAACTGAGAGTCGAAAGTACACCGCATTCACCGTGCCCGGACGAGGATTATTTCATTGGCGAGTCATGCCGTTTGGCCTCCACTCGGCTCCCGCGACGTTTCAGCGTGCCCTCGACCAGGTGATAGGACCTGAGCTCGAACCTTTCGCCTTCGCCTACTTGGACGACATCATAGTCACGGGTAGAACCTTCGAAGAGCACTTGAGGAACCTAAAGGAAGTGTTCCGCCGCCTACAAGCGGCCAATCTTCGGTTAAACGCCGAGAAGTGCGAGTTTTTCCAGAAAAAAATAAAATACCTAGAACACGTGGTTAGCTCCGAGGGTATCCACACTGATCCCGATAAAATCGCCGCTATACGAGATCTCGAACCTCCTCAAAACGTCCGAGGAGTGCGACGCTTTCTCGGCATAGCGTCGTGGTATCGGAGGTTCATTTCGGATTTCTCGACAGTTGTCCAACCGTTGACCTCACTCCTAAAGAAAGGGAAACATTGGAAGTGGGGCGAACCACAACAACGTGCACTCGAAGAACTCAAAAAGAAGCTCACGGAAGCTCCAGTTTTAGCATGCCCCGATTTCGAACAGACATTTTTCCTTCAGACAGATGCTAGCGACTTGGGACTCGGTGCCGTTTTGACACAGAACATCGAAGGCACGGAACATGTGATCGCCTACGCCAGCCGGCACTTAAACGACGCCGAAAAGAACTATTCACCGACAGAAAAGGAGTGCTTAGCAATCATCTGGGGCATCCGGAAGATGCGGCCGTACCTGGAAGGCTATAAATTCGTAGTAATAACCGACCACCTGTCGCTCAAATGGCTCAACTCTATAGAGAGCCCATCTGGACGCATCGCTCGGTGGGCGCTGGAACTCCAGCAGTTTAACTTCACAGTGCAATACCGTAAGGGCAAACACAACGTGGTAGCGGACGCTCTGTCCCGGCAACCAAGCGAAGCCCTCCAACGGATCACTATGGACACAGACAATTTGCCAGAGTGTGCGTGGTTACGAAAGAAGCGTGAAGAGGTTATCAAAGACCCAAGCAAGTATCCAGACTTTATCATCGTTGATGGACAACTACTGCGACACCTGCCACGAAATGCGAGTGACGAGGACTGCGCCCCGTGGAAGCTGTGCGTTTCTAAATCTCAGCGAGATCGTGTACTGGCGGAAAACCATGACAGCCCGAGCGCCGGCCACCTTGGAATACGGAGAACCATCGCCCGAATAGCCAATCGGTATTACTGGCCAGGGATGTTCCGGGACATAAGCCACTATGTCCGGAAATGTGAGTCCTGCCAACGGTACAAGTCCAGCCAGCAAGCACCCGCCGGAGAAATGTTGACAAGAATCCCAGATGAGCCATGGTCTGTGTTATGTGCAGACTTTGTTGGACCACTACCCCGTTCTAAGCATGGCAATAATATGCTGTTGGTGTTCTTCGACAAGTTTTCCAAATGGACAGAACTGGTACCATTGCGGAAAGCTACATCGGAGAACCTATTAAAAGCTTTTCGAGAGAGGATTCTTGCGCGATATGGAGTTCCAAAAATTCTGATAACCGACAACGGAACCCAGTTCACGAGCAGAATATTCCAACGATATTTGGCGGAGATTGGAGTTCACCAACAGCTGACAGCACCCTACACGCCTCAGGAGAACCCCACGGAACGAGCCAACCGAACCGTCAAGACTATGATAGCTCAGTTTGCCGACAATAATCATAAGCTTTGGGACGAGAACTTGCCAGAAATCTCATTAGCAATTAACACCAGTGTGTCGGAGACAACCGGTTACAGTCCAGCATTTCTAACACAGTGTCGAGAACCACGTCTTCCTCGAACCCTCTATGACGAAGCAGTCCGCGGTACAGGTACTAAGGAGCAAGATCCATCCGACCGAGCTAGTCACTTGCAAGAGATCTTTACAATTGTGCGCCACAACTTAACTAGAGCTTCAAAGGACCAGGCCCGCCACTACAATTTACGCCGGAGAGACTGGACACCCAAAATCGGACAACAGGTTATGGTTCGACAACATCCATTATCTAAGGCTATAGATGACTTCAACGCGAAGCTTGCGCCGAAATAAGACGGGCCCTATGTCGTAAAAGCCTTTACATCAGGGGTTATTGTACGACTTAAACGAGACGGGGAGACGACAGAAAGAACAGCCCACCTAAACGAACTTAAACCATACCACATCTAAATCATACCCAGTAGTCGTAAACAAATCCACTAATATTAATCTTTCGTTTTTCTATGTCTACTTTAGCAAAACAATCAATCAACATGTCCGACTCGGAAGAAAAGAAGAAATTCTCTGCAGCCAAGCAACAGTTCCGGCGCAATACGGAGATCGCGAACGACCAGCACCGACGAGTGCGAGTTTTGGGCCCTGAATGGCTAGAGGTCCCTTCGAAAACCGGACGACTCCAGGTGCTGCCTTATAGCTTCAGCCCAGGTCACCACCGACCACATCCTTCAGACGAAGCCCAAATTCAAACGCCAAAACTCCGGGCCACAGGCATTGCCCATCGCAGAATACAAACGACCAGGCCACAAACGTTGCAGACGACCACGCCAGCACGGCCCCAACCGAACCCAGATGCCACTCAGCCAACCACCACCGAACCTTCAACTACCTCCACACGGCCAGTCACTGAACGCCCCGGTTCGGACACCAGCTGCGCAACCATGAGTTCTAAGATGCTTTTGCGGCAAATATCCGCTGAAAACGAGGCAGGCGCGACGTCGACTATAAGCCAACCAGTGTCTGCCACGCCGAGAACTAAGGGTGCCGTGAAGGACTTTAAGGTCCGCGTCTCCCGGCTGGCCAAACCGGTAACTTTCCGGCCATCACAACTAGCGATATCGATACCGATACAGCATACAAACAAGGGTTTCCAGGTGAATGGACGACCCCACCCAAAGAGGGACCCTGGGCCGAAGGAACCGTCCCGAAGAGAAGAGGCACCTCCGGACAGAATGGCTCGTCGCCGCGACACCAGCACTAGTAGCTCTAGTAGCTCCAGCAGCGCCAGTAGCTCGAGTAGTACCAGCAGTGCGGGCAGCAGTACAAGAAGCACAAGAAATGCGGGTAGTCCGACAGGAAGTGACAGTGGTAGCTGTAGTGGTGGCAACCATAGGCCGAGCCCAAACCACAATAATCAAAGGCTAGCTCATGAAAGCCCTTCCCCTTTGAAAAAGCGCAAAACGGAGCTTCCTGCTCTACCACCAGACGTGCAACAAAAGGCCGAAGAGGTCCTTCAGAAGTTCCAGCAGCGGCCGCGGAAGAAAAGCTCAAGGGGCTCCTTCATCCAAAACATTGGGAGTTACCGAGTCCAAATATCCTGGAACCGTAGCGGGGCCTCGTGGATCAAAGTTCTCACGCCACAAACCCCAAGTAAGGGGGGAATGTGAAGGTGGAAGTCGGAACTCGTTTCCACACACACTAGAGGCACACCCAGTACCAGTCGTGACATTTTTTTTTTCTTTTATTTAAAATTAATTTAATTACTTTTTTTGCCTTATCTGGATTATTAACGGAAAAAAACATGAATTAAAGCTTTTATTTTTACACGTCACATTTATTTAATTTATGTATACGCACTATCAGAATACTTCTTAATACATCGCCAGTAAATAAAACAACTATAACTTGGGTAGTTACACACTGAAGCAGCACTGTGGAGAATAAGCAAAATGTAACCTTCACCTTAATTAAACTTCACCCGGATGGCAACACTAGCCCGAGGTGAAAAGCGATATGCCAAGAACAATGAAACAGCTGAAACATAAACTCAACACACCATGACTGTGCAGTCAAGCTGGGGTGACTTACACAACGAGTGGCAAATTAAAATTCAGTCTTGCAGCAGCAGCCACACGGGTAAGTCATCTTCAAATAATTAACTCCTGATAAACCTTCCTCCTAATAAACCTTTACCTACGCGTTGTGTCATTGAGGACGGCGCTTCCATTCTAAGTCCTACCCATGCGTTGTGTCATTGAGGACGGCGCTTCCATTCCAAGTCCTACCCACGCGTTGTGTCATTGAGGACGGCGCTTCCATTCCAAGTCCTACCCACGCGTTGTGTCATTGAGGACGGCGCTTCCATTCTAAGTCCTACCCACGCGTTGTGCCATTGAGGACGGCGCTTCCATTCTAAGTCCTACCCACGCGTTGTGTCATTGAGGACGGCGCTTCCATTCTAAGTCCTACCCACGCGTTGTGCCATTGAGGACGGCGCTCCCATTCTAAGTCCTACCCACGCGTTGTGCCATTGAGGACGGCGCTTCCATTCTAAGTCCTACCCACGCGTTGTGCCATTGAGGACGGCGCTTCCATTCCAAGTCCTACCCACGCGTTGTGTCATTGAGGACGGCGCTTCCATTCTAAGTCCTACCCACGCGTTGTGCCATTGAGGACGGCGCTTCCATTCTAAGTCCTACCCACGCGTTGTGTCATTGAGGACGGCGCTTCCATTCTAAGTCCTACCCACGCGTTGTGTCATTGAGGACGGCGCTCCCATTCTAAGTCCTACCCACGCGTTGTGCCATTGAGGACGGCGCTTCCATTCTAAGTCCTACCCACGCGTTGTGCCATTGAGGACGGCGCTTCCATTCTAAGTCCTACCCACGCGTTGTGTCATTGAGGACGGCGCTCCCATTCTAAGTCCTACCCACGCGTTGTGCCATTGAGGACGGCGCTTCCATTCTAAGTCCTACCCACGCGTTGTGTCATTGAGGACGGCGCTTCCATTCTAAGTCCTACCCACGCGTTGCTCCTGAACGGTTGACGATCCCAACAGCTGACGATGGGTGACATTGATATATCAGGCCACGAAGAAACTCGGATCGAAAACATTCAAATTTATCAACTCGTGAACTCAAATTTATATTATATATTATTTTATTAAACGATTGTGTAATAAAACTAGCAAGAATCGATGAACTAACTTAACCCCGTGTATTAAATTTTGCGAGTGATACCTCGGCAAGGAAAAGGTTCGTCACAACTTTTAGAAATTGATCACCAACTTGATATCAATTTTGCTCTTTAAGTCGTTTGGCAACTTACGGTCAATTTAAACAGCTGATCACAGTTATTACACAAAGTTATCACAGTACACAAAAAAGTTTCGTTTCACAAATATTCAGCAGCAATAAATAAAACAATGGATAAAAGTTATAAATATAATGATGTGTTGCGATTCATTGAACAGTATAGATTAGGCTTGTGCGAGTTTCTTCGAGTTCGAGTTCGAGTCGAGTCGAGTAGTGCAATTCGACTGGATTTTCGATTCGAGTAATTCGTTTTTTCGAATAACTCGAAATTCGAGTATCTCGAGGAATTATCGATTAACTTGAGGAACTATCGAGTACCTCGAATTTTTTTTATTTCCACTCTTAATAATACATACCCAGTAGAAATTAATTTTTAATGAAACTAAGGAAAGATATAAATAATGGAACATAAAAGACATAAATAATTTCAACTTTTGTAGGTTTTTACTTTTTTGCGATCTCATTTTGTAGAGAGACATACTTTTCGATTTAATCCCCCAAATAAATTTTAATTTT
The DNA here is from genome assembly GCA_914767935.1 of Coremacera marginata. Lineage (NCBI taxonomy): Eukaryota > Metazoa > Arthropoda > Insecta > Diptera > Sciomyzidae > Coremacera > Coremacera marginata. Next base: position 113,883,499 of record OU612045.1, read on the forward strand.
TAGGCCATTATATGCAAATTACGAGTACACTTAAAGCTATTCCGAGTACAAAGGAAAAAATTCCACAAATTTGTATTTCCATTCAATCAAAGTTACTCGACTAGCTTCGAGTTACTCGAAAACTCGAGTTATTCGATACGAGTTTCGAGTCGAATTACTCGACTCGACTCGAGCCTATGAAATATGAATCTTTCGTCATATCGACGAAATGATTTAAAGACAAAGGCATATGGAGCTGACATGAAAATGTTTATTGAGGATGTTAAGCAAAAAAATTATTTATTTCCAGCAGCACTTTTAATGAGGCATGCATTTTAAGCTGTTTCCTTGATGATGGCATCTTGATAATAAAATTGCCTATCAAGTTGCATGCAGTCTACGTCACAGATGTCAATTCAGATGAATTTTGAGAAGCAATATGTGTGATCAACTTGAAAGCAAAATCTTTGTCCGCAAAGAAACAATTGTCCGCAAGGGGGTTCAGGTTTGTAGATTTTTGGTAATCCATATGTTCTGGGACAAGTTGATGATTTATTGATCATTTTGAATTTTTCTTTTATCGTTATAATGAAGTTTGTATGTAATTTTTCTACCATGTTTATTTTTGTCTTGTATTGGGTTGGCAACTAAGTAATTGCGGATTTCACTCATTTAGTTGAATTTTTAGGTTTGATGACGTAATCGAAATGTCAAACACATTTTGTTATTTGATAGTTTGTACTTCAACTGCCAACCAGTAAAAAAATGTTTTTGATCGGTTGTGTAGTTTTTGTTTGGCGTCTGTTGAAAAATGGAAAATCAAAATGAACATTTCGTCATATTTTGCTTTTTTATTTCCGGAAAGGAAAAAACGCATCGCAAGTTATGTGCTGTTTATGGTGACGAAGCTTTAAAAGAACGGCAGTGTCAAAATTGGTTTGCCAAATTTCGTTCTGGTGATTTTTCACTCAAAGATGAAAAACGCTCTGGTCGTCCAGTTGAAGTTGATGACGACCAAATCAAAGCAATAATCGATTCGGATCGTCACAGTATAGCACGTGAGATTGCAGAGAAGCTTCATGTATCACATACATGCATTGAAAATCGCTTAAAACAACTTTGCTATGTACGAAAACTCGATATATGGAATCCTCATGAACATACATGAAACATAATGAAAATGATCCATTTTTAAAACGATTGATAACTGGTGATGGAAAATGGGTTGTTTACAACAATGTCAATCGGAAAGATCGTGGAGCAAGCCAGGTGAACCAGCTCAAACAACATCAAAAGCTGATATTCATCAAAAGAAAGTTATGTTATCAGTTTGGTGGGATCACAAAGGAATTGTCTGCTTTGAACTTTAACCACCCAACCGAACGATAATTTCAGATGTCTACATTGAATAACTAACAAAATTGAACAATGTAGTTGAGGAAAAGCGGCTTTACGAAGCGGTTTTTACGAATTCGGTGGGCGAACAAAAAATATATGGGTGGCAGGGATGGTAGCTGAATTTTTTTACTTTTACGAACTCGGTGCTGGGGCGAACACTAGGTAAAAATGGGTCACTGGAACCGCATCCGTAGTCAGAATTTAAAAATTCTGTAATTTTTTATCATTAGGTTACCAACTAATCTTTTTTTTTATCTGTTCGGATTCGCTGGTGAAAGACAAAACACCAACATTTTTTTATAATTTATTTGTAAATTAATTTCGACCTTCTTTCATAAGATTTAAGTTATGTGTTTATATAACTCCAATAATTTTTCAATTATTAAAGGTTATATTTTATCGAGCTCAAGGTCAATGTTGCTTTCCGAAGAAAACAACTGAAGGAAAAAAAACTAACAACAACAATACCCTATAGAGTATCAATCACATAGCAGACTAGACAGCTGTTTCGTTGGCCGCTACACCAACTCATCAGTAGCCTTTTTTCGTGATTCTTGCTGTGATCCACTAAGCTCTTAATTTTCTACTTGTTTCACGAATGCAATTAGTAAATTACCCTGAATTGCGGTACGAGAATACAAATGATATGAAAGCAGCTTAAAGTTCTTCTAATTTGTGAAGCATACTTTCAGGGAAAGTAAGTTCTATTATTCGAAGATAGATCAAAGCTTTTCTAAATACTCGAAGATTTTGTTGTGCTAGTTGAGCTCGATAAAATATAACCTTTAATAATTGAAAAATTATATATATTTATATAATTATATAAACACATAACTTAAAACTTATGAAAGAAGGCCGTAATTAATTTACAAATAAATTCTATGACAGAGCCCGGCCGTTGAAAATATGATTATTTGTGTGTGTTACACACAATAAATTAAAAATCTAAGTTTTCAAAAAGAAACAAATCTTCATGTCGTCATAGTTTAATATTAGCTAACTGCTGAAGCTAAGATCGACTGTGAAATAGAAGAGCAACAACAACTAGCACAACAAAATCTTAAAAAATCAGTTTTTACCCAAAAGCGTCCTATTTGCCATGGACTCATCGATATGTATGTGCATAATCTATATATATATAAAACAAAGTAGAAAAAAAGAGTCTGTTTCCTTCTGCTGACCGTAATTTTCAACGAATTCAGTTGATTTCTTTTTTAAATGTGGATTATTATGATTATTATGAGGGAACAGGGGGCGAACCTTCACATGGCAACGTGTCTGACTGCCTCAACCTGGCGAGGCCAGCATTATCCATATCGAAATCGTCCCAAGTCGGCTGAAACCTCCTCGTGGTGTTCCCTGGGCAACGGCAAACTGGCATCCGTCAGTTTGCCAATCACAAATCTGACTGATTCGGTCGCTGATCACGAATCTGACGTCAAAAACACGAAAAAATTAAAAAATGGCATAGAAAAAATGGGGGTTAAATATATTTGTTTTCAATATAAAAATTTTTGTTTTAAATTTTATTTTTAATTTAAATGTTTTTAAACAGAAAATGTTTTCTTTAATTAGAAATATATTTAAAAACATAGTTTTGAAAACAAAAACTTTTGTTTTCAATTTTTCTTTACAAACATTTGTGTTTATCTTAAATGAAATTGTTTAAAGCTCTATTTCAAAAACATATTCGTTTAATATAAACACAATTTCATTAAATTTAAAGACATATTTCCCTCAGTGTATATATTAGATATATTCTAGATTCAGAAGAACCTCTCTCTTGGTTACTCATCATCATAATATAAGCGCAAGTATAGAATTTGTTTCAATATAAAAACTAAGTTCTAAAAAAAAAGTTCTAGGGACTTATATTCATTTAGTTCAACTGACTTTTTTAAATGAAAGCTATTTTGTGAGGGAAAAAAAATAAAACTGAAATATTATAGTTTTTTATGAGCTCTATAATAAATCATGAAAAAAAAACTTTTAAATATTTCATGAGTGAATGAAACAAGGACCACTTTGGTATACTTGAAATCCATCTCCATTTGCAATTTAACATTAAACATTTGTGTTTAACTTTAATAAAATTGTTTCAAGCTCTATTTCAAAAACATATTCGTTTAAGGATGGACACGACATTCGCGGCAGAGAAAACAGACCTTTTTTTAAAAATTCATAACTCAGTCAAAAACAAACATTTTTCCCAATTTTTTTTTATATTGTAGAGAATTGAACAAATTACAAGAAAAAAAATTCAAAAAAATATATTTTTCACTCCAACATGGTTTCATAGAACTCCAAACTGGCTTACTTACTTACTTAGGAGGCCGTAACAACCCGTGTCCGGATTTCGACCGATCTCATCAGCTCTCGCCAGGCGCCTCTGCTTTGCGCGCGCCTTCTCCAATTGGATACACCAAGTGCGGTTAGGGCTTCCTCAGCCTGGTCCATCCATCGGAGGCATGGTCTCCCTCGTCGTCGTTGACCAGCGACCCTCGCCTCGAGCACCTTTTTCGCTGGAGCTTCGTCGTCCATACGATGACCCAGCCAGCGTAGTCGCTGCACAGTTATACGCCGAACTACGTCAATGTCTTCGTAGAGCTCATACAGCTTGTGGTTCATTTGGATGCGATAGTCATCGCCGACTCGAACAGGACCGAAGATTTTGCGAAGAACTTTTCTCTCGAACACCCCAGAGCGGCTGCGTCAGTTTGCGAAACTACCCATGCCTCAGCGCCATAAAGCAGCACAGGTAGAACGAGCGTCTTGTAGAGTGTTAGTTTTGTCGATCGAGAGAGGGCTCTGGAACTTAGTTGCTTACTGAGCCCGTAGTAGCACTTATTAGCAATTATTGTTCTTCGCTTTATCTCCAGGCTGATTTCGTTGTTAGTATTAATGGCGGTGCCAAGGTATACAAACTCCTTGACTACTTCAAAGTTATAGCTGCCGGATGAAACGTGTTAGTCTAAACGCCGAGCTCCCTTGTTTGTAGACAGCATATACTTTGTTTTACCCTCATTTATCGTCAAACCCACTTTGGCGGATTCCTTTTCGATAGCGGTGAAAGCAGCGGTAACATCTCTCTTGGTTCTGCCAACAATATCAATATCATCAGCGTACGCAAGGAGCTGGACACCTTTATAGAAAATGGTGCCATTACGATGCACGCCGGCATTTCGTACGATCCCCTCCATGATGATGTTGAAGAGATCGCAAGACAGTGGATCGCCTTGCCTGAAACCTCTTTCGGTATTGAAGGTTTCGGAGAGGTCATTTCCTACCTTGATGGAGCTGCGTGTGTTGCTCAACGTCATTCTGCAAAGTCTAACAACCGAACTCAAACATTGTTGCGTATAGGCAATCCCTTCTCGGGCTATCGAACGCAGCTTTAAAATCGACAGAGATGGTGTGTGTCAATTTGATTTTCGTGGGTTTTCTCCAGGATTTGTCGTAGCGTAAAAATCTGGTCTATGGTGGACTTACCAGGTCGAAAGCCACACTGATAAGGTCCAATCAGTGTTTTTGTAATCGGCTTTAATCTTTCACACAGTACGCTTGAGAACCTTATATGCGATGGAAATAAGACTGATACCACTATAACTAGCGCAGATTGTAGGGTCTCCTTTCTTAAGTATAGGGCACAGTACACTGAGGGAGGTTCCAATCGTCGGGCATGCTTTCTGCTAGGCATATTTTGCTGATGAGCTGATGCATGCGCCTTATCAATTCATCGCCGCCGGTATTAAACAATTCAGCTGACAGGCCATCAGCACCCGCTGCTTTATTGTTTTTGAGTCGTTGGATAGCAACTCGGACCTCTTCATGGCTAGGTGGTGATACTTCCACTCCGTCATCGTCGATTGGTGGCACTGAACGGCGCTCTCGATGGGCGGCATTGGTGGAATCGTCGCCAGTAAGTAAATTGGAGAAGTGCTGTCTCCACAATCAAAGCACACACTGTGTATCCGTATTCAGATCTCCATTTTCGTCTCTGCAAGTGGATGCTCCGGGCTTGAAACCTTGGGTTAGACGCTTAACCTGTTGATAGAATTTTCGTGCATCCTTCTTGCCCTGGTATACCTCTAGTTCCTCACGCTCACGCTTTTCCTGCTCTCTTTTCTTGCGTCTGAAAAGGCGCCTCTCTTCCTTCCTCTTTTCGTGGTAGTTTTCTCGCACGGCTCGCGTTGCAGGTGACTGCAGTGTTTTTCTGTATTCGGCGTTTTTTACTGCTGTCGGGAAGCGACACTCCTGATCGTACCATTGGTTCCGAGGTTGCGGGCGCCGGAAACCAATGACTTCTTCAGCGGCAGCGCGCATGGAGTGGGATATAGGCGCCCAAAGTCCGCCGGCGTCGTCCAGTCCAGAGGTTGGTTGGTTGAGCTTAACCGAGAGTTGAGCGGAGTAGGCTTCGGCAGTCCGTTGTAATTGCAGCTTAGCGACATCTAGCTTTCGTTGCATTCCTGTGCGTATATTCTTCACATTGCATAATCGCATGCGGATCTTGGCTGCAACAAGAAAATGGTCGGAGTCAATGTTGACTCCCCGAAATGTACGCATATCTAGAACACTAGAGGCATGCCTTCCGTCGATTACAACATGATCAATTTGGTTTCGCGTTTTTGATCCGGGGACAGCCAGGTGGCCTTGTGGATGTCGAGGTGCTTAAATCGGGTGCTACTAACTACCATGTTTCGTGCCGCGGCGAAGTCGATCAGTCTTAGACCGTTGCGTGGAGGTCTCGTGAAGACTGAACTGACCGACAGTGGGGCCAAAGATGCCTTCCCTTCCGACTTTCGCATTAAAATCGCCGAGGACTATTTTCACGTCATGGACCGGAAGGTGGTCACATACGTCCTCAAGACTAGCGTAGAAAGCGTCCTTGACGGCTTCGTCCTTTCCCTCCGTCGGGGCGTGCTCGCAAATAAGGCTAATGAAGAAAAATTTTGCCTTGATGCGGACTGTCGGCAGAGAAAAAAACTTCGTGGTTGTAGCGCTGGGAGTGTCAAAAATTGTCCGATCTGGAAAAAAATTACTTTTTGAAATCTTTACAAAATTGGTTATCGTGTAACACGAGCTTTTTTTTTAAATTTTTTTCAATTTTTGGTGATGTTCCAAATTTGAAAGTGTGTTTTTTCGAAAAAAATATTGACTTTAAAAATTCATAAAAAATCGAAAAAAAATTTAGAAAAAGCTCGTGTCATACGATAGCGAATCAAGTTTAAAAAAATACAAAAAAAAAAAAAAATTTCGTCAAAAAATGAACCCGCTAGTGCCGTAACCAGTACGAAAAACATGGTTTCGAGATAAGCGCGTTCAAAGTTTGTGAACAAAGAAAAAAAGGTTACCTTCAATCTGCCATGCCTGCTTCGTACTGTATGCCTTTGTTATCTTGTGTTGTGCTGTTTCTTATAGTTTTTTGCAATCGTTTAGCAATTCGGGCTTCTTTTGAAGCTTCATATGCCTTCACTCTGGCGCATTTCAAACGATTTGCATCATTTCCTTTGGAAAAATTCAATGCTGTAGCTCCTATGGTGATACCAAGTAGTTGAAACATTTGCAAAAAACTAAAACCCACCCTTCAAGTAGGTACGAAATAGCAACCACCAAAAGGCAGGTAGCAAGTAAAGCAAGTATATACCAGCAGCCGTACGTAGGTAGCGCAAAAATTAAAAATGCGCTCTCACTAATCCGGCTGTAACTTTTGAACCCGTAGGAATTTTTCCAAGAATATTTACTAAAATACAAAATTATTAAAAAAAAAATTTCAAAAAAATGCCAATGTCATGCCCCCCTTAATATAAACACAATTTCATTTAATTTAAACACATATTTCTTATAGAGGTACGTTCTAGGGACTTATATTCATTTAGTTCAACTGACTTTTTTAAATGAAAGCTATTCTGTGAGGAAAAAAATTAAACTGAAATATTAAAGTCTATTATGAGCTTTATAATAAATCATGAAAAAAAAAATTTTAATATTTCATGAGTGAATGAAACAAGGACCACTTTGGTATACTTGAAATCCATCTCCATTTGCAATTTAAAACTCCTAAAAATCCTTGTAACGAAGCTCCCGGTCTTCCGGGTCTATAGCTGAGGTAAGCTCGTCGGGATTCCAGGATTCGTAACAAAATTTATAGAAATAAAAGACGCGATAATATAGCTTAATCGTTTTATTTTTGGTTCTTTAGGCCAAATTCCTTAAGTTCGCTTAAGATGGTGAGGAAACAAACTATAGTGTGTCTGATGTGGTAACTTTTACTCCGTATGCGACTTTTTGGTGGTTGTGGCTTTGTAATGCAGTTGGTCCTGGTCTCTTTGCTAACTACTAGCTCAAGTTTACCTACTAGAGTTACAACTAACTTGCTAATCGATTTAAGTTTCCCTGCTTAAAGTGGCGGACCTGACGGCCACAACTGAGTCCACTAATAAATCTTGACTAGCCTGCTTAAAGTGGCGGACCTGACGGCCACAACTAAATCCACTGATAAAATCAATATTTTCTACTTATACTCTCTCGTCCTTGTCTAGCCAGAACTTACCCCCGTACCGTGTCGCTGCTGGCTCCTTTAATATTGTCCTTCTCGCCTTGGTGTCTCCTTGACACAACCAACTCTTATCCTTTTCCTTTGCCTCCTATGCTTACTTGTTATTTGTTAATTATTGTTACCTCCGTGGTCCGTCAGCAACTCTATCTGCAGCACACTCGACTGCTCGCTTTCGTGGTTCGTCAGCAACTAACTATCGATTTGCAAACCAACCTCTAGCAATGCTGTTGAAAAACGCCGCATAATCTTTTGAACTCCAACAGACTTTTTTTTGTCAATGCCATTAGATTATGGAATTCGCTGCCTTTAAGAATCAAGACGATCTCAAACAAACGCAACTTTAAGCATGAAATTTTCATATATTTCTCCTAGTCTCTAACTATTACCTTATATTTTTTTTCTCTGTTCTTTATCTTTTTTAAACTTTAGTATCATACTAAATTAACTCATTTATTAATTGTTTTTATAACTTGTTCAAGTTCTCCAATATATTTCAATAATTAATTTAATTTATATATTTTTTTATTATTTTATTTTATATAAAATTATCATAATTAATTTTGTTATAATGTTAAGTTATATTTAATTGTTGCTTATTACTTGTTGTTATTTTCCAATCAATTCTTACTGCATTTAAAAAACATTGTCTTATATGTGAACATTAATTTTGAAATAAATAAATAAAATAAATTAAAGATGTTTTCGGCAATTTAATTAAGTGTAATTAAGATTTTATAGGCTTTGGCCGTGTAAAAAATAAAAACTAAAAAACAATTTTGAATTTTTAATTTTATTTAAATTGTCAATATTTCGACGAAAGTTGCTCGTCGTCATCAGGACCTAATACAGAAAAATATAGAGAACATTGCACTGTTATTAAACCTATTTAATTTAATATTTAAACATTGAAAAACATTTAAACACTTAAAAACATTTAAAAATATTTAAAAACCAAAATTAAATAAAATTCTTAATTTTACCGGTAGCAAAGAAAAAGAAGTTTAAGTTTTAAGCTACTTTCGTCAACTAATCTTTTGTCTTATTAAATGTTTATAAATATGCGCGCAGTTGTCGGTGTCTGTTTTGTAGTTCAGTCTTTTTTGTGTAGGTGTGTTGATTATATGTAGCATTTCGATGGTGTATCTTCGTTTGTAGTTATTTTCGTGTTGCAGAATTTTTTTCTCTTCAAAATTGGGAGTATGTCCCAATTTTATACAATGCGCTGCAAGTGCTGTTTTACTGTCACTATTGTGGTTTATGTCTGACCTGTGCGCTGATATTCGTGTTCTTAACTTTGACTTCGTTGTCCCAACATACACTTGTTCGCATATATTGTATCCGTCTCCCTTGCATGTAATTTTGTATATTAAATTTGATTTGTCCATATCTTCAATTTTTGATTTTGTATTGCTATAGATGTTCCTCAATGTGTTATAAGATTTAAGTGCCAGTTGAAAAATGTTTTTTCGGTGAAGCCTTCAATGTATGACTCCCTTGTATATTAATGTGTTATTGGTTTTGCTGTTGTTCGTTTGTTTTTTGTATTCTTTAATCAGCCGGATTGTGGTCGGTTTTGGGAAATCATTTTTGGTTAATATCTGTTAAATTTTTCGTTTGTTGTCAATATGGAAAATGTCGTCACTTATGTTTAGTACTCTGTTAATAAAATTCTTCGCAGTGTTGAGTATCGTCTTTTTTGGGTGTTTTGAAAAGAAGTTTATGAGCCGTCCTGATGCAGTTGGTTTTTGATACCAATCAACATTGCAAAGCACGCTTTTGAATCAATCACACGATCGCGTTTATGGTCGAGAGTGAGTAAACGCGACACCCATCTTGCGGATAGTTTTCTCATATTCAAATAATTTCGCAAAATTGTCCACACCCGTTCTTCTGAGATGCCTACGGCCTCAACAATCTCGCGCACTTCAACTTTGCGATCGGCCAACACGATTTTGTGAATTTTAGTGACCATTTCTGGTGTGATGACCTCATTTGAGCTTCCAGAACGTTCGGCGTCACTTGTGCTTGTACGACCACATCGGAATTCAGTAAACCACTTGTGAATAGATGGTGCAGAGTCCCCATAGTATTTATCAAGACTTTCCTTGGTTTGGCTGATGGTTTTTTTTGCGCAAAAAATAATACTTGATGATCACATGAAATTCACTTTTTACCATTTTCGTCAAAATTCACAAGATCGTCTGCTGTCAATGGCTGCCAAACATAAACTAAGCGTCGCTTAAAGCTGAAATTTTGACAGTAGTCTATTAACAGATGGTAGTTGACAGAATCAGTGTTGCATTTAAAATTATTACGCGGGAAATTAAAAAATGCACTATCTTCTCAAATTGCCCTCGTATCTTATAAAAATCAGTTAACAATACATAACTGCACATAAAAAATTTACTACATCTTTATTCACGTGATAGTTGAATGTAAATTGTTGTTTTTTTTTTTATTATAATTGAATAAAATAAGTATGTTAGTAAGCAAGTAAGTAAAATACAATATGGAAAGGCTTTAAAAAACTTGCAGTACTATGAATTAACTTACCCCTGAAAACATTTTGATATATCAGATGGCGATATTCGCGAATAAGCTCGGACTCAAAATTAACGCCATGAATAATACGCATTTGTTTAACAAAAGTCGACTTTCCAGATTCGCCAGCTCCAAGCAGTAATAGTTTTACCTGTAATTAAAAACTGATTTGATTAAAAGACGTTTACTGAATTTAAAAAAAAATTTTAGGCCAAACGGGGCAGAGCGGCTATTTTTTTCAACACCATTATAACAACTTTTTGAAATTCAAGCAGTTTCATTAAGGGCATTTTACCTAATTTTGTCGAAAATTTATGAGTTTTTTAAGTAAAGATTGTGAAAAACGTTTAGAGACATTTGAGTAAATATTTTTTTTTATTGGTTTACATAAGAATTAAAATTAGGAAAAAAATTTTTTTCGTGACGTCAAAATTGCATAAATGAAGCAGTAAAAAAAAATAGAAAAAACGGTGTGCAGGATATCTCGAGTTTCGCTTATCTGAAAAAAAATTTGGTGGAGTTTAAATCTAATGTGAGGGTCTGACTTCGAGTTTTTTCAAAAACCTTAATTAGAAAAAAAATTACTGCTACGCAAAGTCAGCAGCACAAAAGTAGCTGAAAAATTTTTTGAGTTTAATTTTCAATTTATTGATCAAATATGTTAGCATATAAGAATAATTTTCTTTTGCATGCCGCAGGTTAAATAAATAAGATAATAAAATTTAACAATAAGATTATTAAAATTATTAAAATTATTAAAAATTAAATAACAAGTGAGTATGAATTAAAAACTTAAATTATAAAAATATAAATGATTGAACGAGTTTAAAATTATAAAAATAATATACAATTTTGAGAAGTTTAAATTTTCTTAAAATAATAATAATAAAAACTATCAAAATTTGCTTGCACTTATTTATAAGAACAAAGCATAAATCTAACCAAATTAACATTTTATGAAGAAGAAGAACAGTAGAAGAGAAAAGCAGGTATAGTTAGGAGAAATATTCAAAGATTAAACGCTTAAAGGCTTTTAGGTTGGAAACGACTTTAATGCTGTTTGGTAGAGAATTCCAGTCTTATTGCACTGACGAAAAACAGCCTGCTAGAATTTTTGTAATAGTAGCTCGGAATCAGCAGGTTCATATTTCTCCTTGACCTACAGAACTGAAGTTTTTCATACAAGTAATGTGGGCAACGCGAGTAGATTATTTTATGCAGAAATATACAATTTCTTTCTTGCTTCGAGATAACGAAATAAGCAGCGACCAAGTAGCTTAGTGCGAAAGAAGGATACATGATCGAACCTCTTCAGTCCATAGACGTAACGGGCAGCGTTATTTAGAACAACTAACAATTTGTGGGATGAACGTGAATCTAAATTGCTATAAACTACTTCCGAGTAAGTGATGATGGGCATCAGTAGTTGTAATACAAGTTTTCGTTTTGTTTCGATGGGAACGAACGCCGAGGTCATTCTTAGGTTCCGTAAAACAAAGTAGACTTTACTCACGCAGGAATTAATGTGATCCTCACTGGACAATAAACTATTTATTTTAAACCCAGTTAGATGCCTTAGTAACAACTTCCAGTTCAACGTTATTGAGTAGAATTGGGGGTAGATCAAAGTTTAAGAAAGATGTTTTAGATATTGGTAGAATGTATGATTTTATGGGGTTTAGTTTGAGTTTATTATCTTTAGACCATTTAGCTACAGTATCTAAATCTTCATTCATTCTTACACACAAATCTTCAATGAGCCCGCTAGGTCTAGACAAATATAATTGAAGATCATCAGCGTACACATGCATTGTGACGTTTTCATTGACAAACAATCATCATTGACAAACAAGGAAAATAGAAGTGGACCTAGAACCGAGCCTTGGGGAACTCCAGTATTAGTATTCTTGAATGTAGAGTAATTAAACCCTACTTTAACTCTCTGTGACCTTTCGCTTAGATAGCTTTCCAATAACCGAACTGAAGTATCGGAGAATCCAAAATTGAACTTTAGTTTTTTACACAAAATATTATGGTTTACAGAGTCAAAGGCTTTCGAAAAGTCCAGTAAGCATAGTAGTGTTAGATGTCCCATATCAAAGGGTATTCTAACATCATCCAATACTTTGACTATTGCAGAGGAGCAGCTATGGCCAGGGCGGAACCTAGATTGAAGGTCCGACATGAGACCAAATGTGTGTACATGGCTTGAAATCTGCTCAGCCATTAAAGATTCGCAGACCTTTGAAATCGAAGACAGCAAGCTAATTGGTCTAAAGTCAGATGGCTCACTCGCATTCGATTTTTTTGCAATTGGAATAATGGTCGCTACCTTCCAAATTGCAGGATAACACGAGGTTGTAAAGATGTGGTTAATTATGTGCACGAGCGGGCTGAGCACATAAGGCAATATAAGTTTAACAAACTTTATGGATATGCCATCTTCACCAGACGCGCTAGATTTTATTTTTGTTATGCAGCGGGCGACATCCATTTCACTTACCGCGTTAAAATTAAACTGAGTAGGGAAGATAGCATGACTAACATGGTTAATGGATTCATCGGAATCATCAGACAACGAGTTGGCAGTGAAAAAATTGTTGAGGTGATTGGGATCAATTGGGCAAGATTCGATATTCTTTTTGCTAACTCCTATACTTTTTAAGTTGTTCCACAGCCTTTTCGATGGCAGTGAGGGACTGAGCTTAGTCAAATAAAATTGTTTTTTGGACAACCTAACAGCTGACGTAGCTTCGTTCCTTGAAATTTTATGAGCCTCCCAGTTCGCCACGGTTGGATTTCGTGTCCACCTGCTGTATGATCTGTTACGTTTTTTTAGAGCCATTTTTACAGAAGATGTGAACCAGGGGCAGGACCTGTTATTAACTCGAAACGTGCTAAGGGGAACATGGGTTTCAAAAAGATCAGAAATGTTATCAATAAAAAAATTTAATTTTTCATCGACTGAGCTCAAAAACCAACAGTCGGTCCAGTTGATATGAGACAAGCTGTTTAATAATGATCCGTAATCAATGCTCTTAAAGTTTCGGTAAAAGAAAGTAGTATCAATAACAGCTTGTGAGAGATCAATATCCAGTGCACAAAATATAAGGTCATGGTCTGAAACGAATGACAACTGGTCAAAAAGTAAAACAGAGTCTTGATCGGAGACTGCAAAAATATCCAGTAAGCTAGGAGAAGCATTGTTGGCAAACCTAGTTGGAATAGTTGTATTAACAATGCTAAGGCCGGCTTCAGCTAAATTATCGACAAAATTTCCACGGAGGCTATCATATGCAAGTATATTTATATTGAAATCACCACATAGAATAAAGTGTTGAAAGTCTATGGCACAGGAAGAGATGTCTTTAAGTAAAGGTTCTAAGCTACAGTTGCGATTCGGGTTGTATACACATGAAAGAAAGACTTTAGTTCTGTTATTAAAAATTTTAACATTCAAGTATTCAACATCCGAACCAATAGATTTGTTCAGCACTTTAACATTCAGATATTTTTTGCAATATATTGCAACGCTGATATTTTTTTGTTTGATCTGTCATTCCGAAACAGGTTAAAATTTTTAATATTTGAATAGGAATTTTCAACATCTTCGTGAAACCAGGTCTCCGACACACAAATTATATCAATAGAGGAATTTTCAAAAACATTTTTAACGCAGTCCATCTTAAAGTCATTAAGACTTCTTGCTTTAAAATTTGAGATTTTCAGGCCGGAGCGTTGCTTGCATAAGACTTCAATCATTGTTTTATGATTTTCGTTAGTGCGAGAGTCAGTGTTATTCGCTACGAGCATATAATACAAAGAAAACATTAGCACAATAAGCATTTAATAGAAAAGATGCAAAAGGACAAAAGAATCTAAAAAAGTATAAAGTGGCAGATATAGAAATGAGTAATGAGTAGAAATGGTAAAATAAAAAGCATTTTTGAAAAATAAAGCATTACAGAGATACTTCTGCTTCGGCGACTCCACTTGCGTAATTTTGTAGCTCATCAATGCTGCAGACTTTAATTTTATCCCCATCTTTGTGCAGTTTGATGAAGATAGAACCACGCAGAGAAAAGGCGTTGAAAATTTGTTTTTTGCGCTTGTAGGCAATCGCGGCTTGTAATATTTTTCTTGCCTCGACAGCAAGGCATTCGTGTATAAACACATTGTTGTCCGAGTCAAGACCAGCATTACGGAGATTAACAGCTTGCTTCGAACGCCTGCGAAACTCGCCAAAGGCTTTGAGAGTTCGATTTCGGTCGTAAGTAGTGTAGAACTTAATAACAAACAAAGGGTTCGCGACATTCGTATTGGCCTTAACTCGAAAAATATCTCTGAGTTGCGGCGAGAGGAAGTCAATAGATCGGCATATAAGATTGAATATGCTTTTCAAGTTTTCTCCCTTATTGAACGGCACTCCAAACAAAATAGCGTCAGAGTTGTGGTCAATTGTGTGGCTGTTGGTGTTGTTGTTCTTGCTATTATTGATTTTTTCAACAAGATCAGCTAACTTGTCACAGCGAGAGGTGAGCGCGCAGACTTCGTTTTCTAGAGCGAGAATTTTCTTATCGTATTCAATAAATTTGGCGCTGATTTTAGCAACTTCACTCTTTACCTTCTCGATGTTGTTGGCGAGGTCTGTCGAGAGGGAGTTAAAGATAATATCTGAGTGTTGCCGGAGACGCTCTTCAGAAAGTCTTAATTCTTCTCTCGTGTTTGCTTTTAATCTTTCTTCTAGCGCACTTAATTGTAGAATCGCTGCTGCTTCCAAGGTTTGGTGTGCCTACAGTTTTTGTTGTGCCTCTAATAGCGAGCTGGTCACGCTGTAGACGCGTAAGCATTGGAGAGGACGACATCAGCACAAGATAGAATCCGGAGGAGAGCAGAAAATGATGTGAGCAGAAGAAAATACTTTGCAAAACAATACAAAAACGAGCGCGCACAACACAGAGTCTGAGTTGCGAATGAGTCACTAATGTTTTAGCGGCACTATTATTATTTTTTTTTTTTTTTTTGTGTATTCTTTCTTTTGCTGTTTGTGTGTTCGATTTATTGGTTACTTTTCCTTTCTTTTTTTCCTTCCTTCCTTATTTTTTTTATTAGTTAGCGAAAATATATTTTTAATTTCTAAACTTTTGTACAATTTGCATCTTATTTATTAAATTAAATTTAACTCGCGTCAAAAAGCTGTGGTAGATTAATTTCTATATTTCTGTTTTTTGTTAAATTAAGCAAAGTGGATATAAGCACGATATTTTAATGTTTATTTCGGAGCTCGCGATTATACGTGTTATCAGGCTCACGATTCACGATCAGATGAGATCTGATCACGATCTTAAAAAAAAAAACTCGAAGTCAGACCCTCAAAAATATATTTTTTTAATTACTCAGCAATTTTGAAGTAAATCGATTTAATAGTTATTGCGCAATCTTGCACACCGATTTTACAAAACCTGTTTCGAGAAAAATGCGTTTAAAGTTCCAAAACAAGTTTTTTGGTACTTTTAATGATTAAATTAATCTTAATTTTTTTTTGTTCGTATTAGAAATTCATAAACATAAAAATTGGTAAAGTATTTTTGCAGAAATGTTAAGTAGAAAGAGTAAAAACGTGGTTTAAAAAACCGAACATTTTTTTTTTTGATAAAAATTAAAAATTATTGTTTTATTAACTGACCAGTCGTCTGCGATCCCGGGTCCATACAGTAAGCCTTCTGCATACTCATATTCTGCAAACACCTGACCTTTTTCTTTTTGCTTGTCCAATTTTCTTTTTTTGGCCAATCCAGTACTGCGACTTTTGGCGATGTTCATTCGTATACAAATTCAATAATATAACATCAAAACAATAACAATATAAGCTATTTGAAGGAGCTAGGAGAGGGGCGCGAGAATAATAAAGCCATCCGTTCAATTTTAGAAAAAAAAAAACACTCTTGAAGGCGTGCGCAAAACAGGTTAAAAAGTATAGTTAGAGGAATTTAGAGGCAACACTATGTTCGAGTAGAACTTATTTAAGTCGTCGGCCGCTTTAATTCTCATAAACTATTTTTTTAAACCAGTTTTGAATTATTTGGAAAGCAAAAAATTTGAATAAACTCACAAGGAACTGATATTTAGTGAAATATATTGGAATAAAAGAGAAATTTTCCTGTAATTTGCAGAATCTAATTTCGGCACTTGCGGTTTATTTGATAGCTGTTGTTGTTGTTCTGCTGCTTCTGTTTATTCTGCTGCTGCTGCTGTTGTTGTTGTTGTTGTTGTTGTTGATGTGTGCACTTGTCTTATTATTTCTGCTTTTTCACTTTGATATTGAACTTCGCACCTAAAACCTGAAAATGGCGCCCACGAAAATTACAATTGTGGAGTCTGCGGAAAAGTGTTGGTAAGCAGCAAAGCATTGGATGCGTTATCTGTGGCAACTGGTTCCACACCTCATGCGTTGATATTAGCACTGAGCAACACGTGTTCCTACTAAAAAACCGAGCTATATCTTGGACTTGCAAGGAATGCATAACTAATCCGCCGACTCAAGACAGCTCCATAGCGGCACTGCATTCTGGACGCCGAGAGCTGCGAGAGGGAATAACTGATATGAAGCAGTATTTCACTAATCTTAGAGGAAGTGAAGTCGGAACTGCCCTCTACAGTAAAAGAGCTTAAATCGGATATTGAACATTGCCACCAAGTCATTACGCTTGTCGACACTACTGCCACCAAAAAGATGAAACTGCTGGAGATCGAGAACAACTCCCTGCAGCGCAGGCTCAATCGTCCTGACATCGTTGTCAGTGGTTTGCCTTCTGGTATGGAAAATTTGTATGAACCTGCTAATGTCCGGGCTTCATTTTTCAAATTTCCCTCAACCGAGCACGACATTCAGCATTGTTGTTACAGAAAAGAAAGTTTAAGTGCTTGTATAAGAAAGCACTACTTGTTAAATTCAACAATGTTCGTCTACGCGACAGTATAATGAAAGCATACTTTAAAAGTCGAAACCTGACGTTATGTAATCTGATCGGTGGTGAAGTCCAGTCTCGAGTTTACTTGAATGATCATTTCACGCTAGCTGCTAGCAAGCTTAACCTCATGTGTAGAAAGCTATTAAAAGATGGTAAAATCAAAAAGTATAAAGTATTAAATACTGACAGTCCTAAATCTAAAATCATGTTAAATAATGGAAATGAAAAAGAATTCAATATGCAGGAATGTTCAAATTTATTTGATTCTGATGGTATGGCTTGATGCAAAATTACTTTGTCTTTTGATAGCTTTCTATAATCATTCTATATATTATCTTCTATAATCTTTCTAAGAATCATATATTTATATTCAGTTTGTTTTTCCAATCTTCTTATTTTATATAGTTTAAATTTTTTAAATTTTGTATTCTAATATGTCTATTATTATTGTTGATCGACTTTTAATGAAATAATTTGATTAATTTGAATTCATTATGAGTATATAGTCTTTGTACGGGTTCAGGGCCACTGAACTCGCACGTTTTCCTGGCTATGAAGAGTCAATTTTCATGGTCAGAGAATCGTGCATTTCAAGGTTTTGAATCAGTACATTTCCATCGAAAAAAACAACCTTGGTCTTGAACGCGAGTAAGCTCAACGTAATAAAGTAAGAACAAAAAACAGTTCAACCAGAGCATAGAAATATGACTCTTTTGTTTTGCTTATTTGCGTATGCTCGTCAAATATGCTGACGACTCAACTCATGGCCAAGGTTGTTTTTTGTGCATACAGAAATATGCACTTATATTTTAAGTCAATTTTGTTTATGTATTTTTACATATTTCATCGATTTTATTTGTTAATATTTACTGTATATTGTATTGATTTTCGCCTATAAAAGGGCGAAAAGACTTTAATAAAGGGGGAGTACGTGTTTTACAATCAAACCGAGTGTTTCTTATAATCAAAACTTTCCAGCTCCACAAACAGTTCAAGTGCTGTTTGTGACAACAAACTTAAAACCATAGTCCAAGTTTATGTGCTTGGGTCTATAAGCAAACTAAAATAAATCCAAACGCGGGTTTAAACATTGGCGCCCCCGGGTGGACTCACACGCCACCAAATCAACTGTAATCAAACTCCTGTCTTCTATTCAACAAATAAACAAACTCCTGCTGGGTTTCTTCAAAAATGGCTACTTTCCAACAGACCTTGGAAGTGCAAAAGGGAGTTGGAGAAGAAATACAAAATCTGATCAAAAACTTCAAGAAGGATTCACCACAAAGGAAAACGACCACAAGTTATTTCAATGAGCGACTGCAGCGTCTCACAAAATATTGGGAAGAGTTTGAAGAACACGACAGTGAGCTTCGAACACTTACTAATCAGCCCATGGAGCATGACTATTTTACCACAGGATACTATGAGAAAATCAACAATTTAGCAACCAGCTATATCAATATTTTTCAAGAAGAAGTCCATCGCTTAGAAACATTAAGCAAGGATTCTACAGGGAAAGAAGTAGGCTTTTCCACCTCAGCAACAGCAACAGAGCAACGATCTGATTCAGCCGCTGCTCCTCACAGTCGTCCATCATTCGATTCATCGGCAGCAACAAACCTTACCAAGATGATCAGGCGACAACAAGCCTTGCTGAATTCACTCAACCGTTTATTGGATGGCTTGGCGAAGTATCCAGATGACCAGTCAAGATGTCATGAGGCGAATCTTCAACAAATAAACAGACTTTGGTTGGAAATAGAAACTTTAAATTACAGCTTGTGTGAAAACTGTGACTAACCAAGCGAAATTGGCTACAATTATGAACAATATGTGGCATGCGAAACTCGAGTATATGCTAGTCGGATACAATTTGCACGCCCAGTTGACGTACCACGACCAGAAAACGTTGCAAATGAAGAGCCACTAAGACTACCAAGAGTCACCATTCCACAATTTGATGGGGATATCCTCAAGTGGCAACAATTTTACGAACTTTTTTCTCAAATAGTGGACCAACAAGCATTGCCGAAAATCCACAAAATGTGGTATCTCAAAACAAACCTATCAGGGGAAGCTGAAAAATTAATCAGGCATCTGTCACTCACCCAAGATAATTACGACTTGGCTTGGGGTATGTTACGAGAAAGATATAACAACAAAAGAGTACTGTGCTCCACGCTAATACAAAGGATGTTGGGGCAAGAATTCAACGCCTCATCGGTTGTTTCTATAAAAAATTTACATGACACTACGCAGGAGTGCCTGGTGTCACTGGAAGGCCTCGGAATAACAACTTCGTCCTGGGATCTACTGCTTCTCCACTTACTTGTAAAGAAGCTTGATAGATCAACACACATCAGGTATGAGCAATTCCTAAAAAATCCAAAGGAGTTGCCAACAATTAAGGATTTTTTGACCTTTTTGGAAGCCCAATTCCAATCACTAGAAGCAGTAAATCACAAGGACAGACAAGGTTCAGCAAGATCATGTGTGTCAGCAATTTCGACAAATCAATACTCTCAATATGAGTGCAATGTATGCAAGTCTGGAACTCATCCATTATTTGTCTGCAAGACCTTTTTACTCATGAAGCCAGCAGAGCGGCTTCAGATAGTAAAAACCAACACGCGATGCGTAAATTGTTTAAAAGAGGGACATTTTGCAAACAACTGCGAATCGAGAAAATGCACAAGATGTAACAAAACACACAACACGTTACTTCATCTCGACAACCAAGATGACATGAGGACTCCGTCGTATTCATCAAACATCCTACAACCTATGTCAACAAGGCCAGTCCGTTCATCATCATCATGCAAGCAGCAAAAGGCTATGTCAACAAAGCCAACCAGTTCATCATTATCAACATCCAACAATCAAGGATCAATGTTATTAAAGACAGGAAATGCGCCCACATCGTCATCTAACAAGACGGGATCCATTCCAGTCAGCTTATCCGCAGCAGATGAGGCTAGCTGCAACAAATACGTTATGCTCAGCACTGTTTGTATACAACTAATAACAAACAGTGGTCGAGAGCTTAAATGCAGAGCAGTGTTGGATTCTGGCCCTCAAGTAAATCTTGTTACAGAGAGAGTTGTTAAGAAGCTGGGACTCCAACAAAAACACGCTTCATTCAGTATATAAGGGATTGGAGCCAACAAGAAGGATTGTAAATCACAAATAAGCGTAGCAATGCGGTCCACAATAAATGGATTCGAAGCACGGCTGGAAGCGCTTGTGTTGCCAAAAATTGTAAGCGCTCAGCCGTCAAAATTTATAGATGTGTCGTCATGGAATATTCCACCCAATATACCACTCGCTGATCCAACATTCTTTCAGCCTAGCAACATAGATGTGCTGCTCGGTGCAGAATTTTTCTTACAAGTACTACCAACTGGTCAAATCAAATTAAGCAACAATCTCCCAAGTTTACAAAATACTATATTTGGATGGGTAGTGTCTGGCAAGGTAGAAGAAACCAAAGTTACTTCTGCTACATGTGGCATTTTTAGTGAAGCTGATGAAGATACAAGTGCACTAATCGAAAGGTTCTGGAAATTGGAAGAAGTTGAAAACCACAAATCCCAATTCACAGCTACAGAAAAACGATGTGAATTGCATTTTTCTCATAACACTCGAAGAAACTCCGATAGACGATTTGCGGTAAAAATTCCCTTCACGGATAATCCAGCAGCATTAGGAGATTCAAAACAAATGGCTCTTAATCGTTTCTTGGCAATAGAAAGGCGGCTAGGAAAAAACCCTGAACTGAAGATTTCTTACACTAACTTTATGGAAGAATATAAGAGTTTGGGCACATGACTGAAGTATCAAGCACAGGCATTTGGCGCAGACCACATTACGTTATTCCACACCATTGTATTAGCAAACCTGATAGTAGCAGTACCAAGTAACGGGTAGTTTTTGACGCTTCCGCGAAGACATCATCAGGATTATCATTAAATGACATAATGCACACAGGGCCGATCATCCAAAATGATTTGTTTACCGTCTTACTACGCTTTCGAATTCCAAGATACGTTTTCACTACAGATATTCAGAAAATGTATAGGCAGATCTTAATCAACCCCCATGATCGGATGCATCAAGTTATCATATGGAGGAAAAATCCCGAAGAAGAGATTAAATATTATCAGCTAAACACAGTGACTTACGGGACCAAAGCAGCACCATATCTTGCCATCAAATGTTTGTTAGAGTTATCCAAAGAAAATCGCACAAAATACCCCCTGGGAGCCTCGGCGTTGTAGAACAATTTTTATGTGGACGATGGCTTACTCGGAAGTGATAGTCTAACCACCGCCATCACGGCTCAAAGGGAGCTGACAACAATTTTAAGTACCGCAGGATTTGAGTTGCGAAAATGGTGTGCTAACCATCCGCAATTGCTGCAAGGGATTCCAGCAGATCATCAAGAAATAAATCTCGATTTTGACGAAGAACCACGTGACAGTGTTAAGACCCTAGGATTAACATGGCTACCGAAGGATGATACATTTTGCATCAAGACGAAAACCATCTTTAGCAGCAACACAAGAGTCACAAAAAGAAGTGTGAGTTCAGAGTTGGCAAGAATATTTGATCCATTGGGAATAATGGTTCCAGTTATCATCAACGCTAAAATATTCATGCAAGAACTATGGAAACTAAAACTTTCGTGGGATGAGGCGCTGCCTGTGGAACTACACAGCAAATGGATATCATTTCGAGATCAGCTCCAAGAGTTAAATGAAAAACAAATTCCTCGTCACGTATTTAATCATCAGAATCAAGTCAGTTGCACATTTTTACCGATGCTTCGGAGAAGGCTTACGGGGCTGTGGCATACCTACGTTCAGTCAATAAGGACGGTAGGGTAGCTGCAAGACTGCTGTGTGCTAAATCCAGAGTCGCACCCATAAATCAGCAGCATCAGACAATTGCTCGATTGGAATTATGCGCAGCCCTACTGGGTGCGCAACTTGCAACAAGAATTCAACTAGACATTAAAGATTGTAGCGAATCCACATATTTTTGGACTGATTCTGAGGTTGTATTATCTTGGATAAATGCGGAAGCCTCATCATACGAAGTTTTCGTAGCAAATCGTATAGCAAAAATTCAGGACTGTTCCATAGCACAACAATGGCGGCACATAACTTCGAAACAAAATCCAGCAGATGTGTTGTCAAGGGGTTGTCATTCAAGAAACTTTATGCAATGCAACCTATGGTTTTATGGGCCATTTTTACTACATGGAAACGAATCAATTTGGCCACAACCATTCTGCAATAATAGTCCAAAAATAACAGAAGAAGGCAAAAGAAAAGCACCAAAGGCTTTAATTGCAGCCAGAAATGACGCAGAAAACATGATCTATTTAATCAATTATGGTAACTCATTTAAGAAACTTCACAATGGCACAATGCCATCCCACCAAGCCTTATGGGTACTAACACCTTTAGAATTGGATAAGTCACTGAAGGCGATTATACGAACTGTGCAAACGGCCGATTTTAGTACAGAAATGCTAGCTTTAAAGAAATATGGTGTCGTGAACAAAAACAGTGCAATACACAGCCTTAAGCCATTTTTAGACGACGACGGCATTTTGAGAGTCGGCGGCCGACTAAATGCATCCACATTACCATACGAAACTAAACACCAAATGTTTCTACCGTATAATGATCCGATAACAAAGTTAATAATGCAATCTATACACGAAGATCACATGCATTGTGGTCCAACCGCATTAGTGGCGCATACTAAACAACGGTTTTGGCCTGTGAAAGCAGCCAAGTATGGCAAGATCAATAGTTCACCACTGTGTCCGATGTTACAGGACGCGGCCACAACTGGTACAGCAAATCATGGGAAACTTACCAGCAACGAGAGTTACGCCAGCACGGCCATTTATCAACGCTGGTGTAGATTATTGTGGACCACTTTGGGTGCACTACAAACTACGCGGGAAGAGACCAACAAAAGCATATTTGGCTATATTCTGCTGCTTCGCCACAAAAGCAGTTCATTTGGAAATTGTAAGCGACCTGTCAACTGACGCATTTATCGGAGCCCTTAAAAGGTTCATCGCTCGAAGGGGACACTGTCAAAACCTCTACAGTGACAACGCAACCAACTTTGTTGGAGCAAAAAACCAACTTGCTGAATTATCACCAGCAATTCATTCAGCCAACGCGCAAGAAAAGATAATGAACACGTGCAATAGAAAAGGAATACATTTTCACTTCATTCCTCCCAGGGCTCCTCACTTTGGAGGACTGTGGGAAGCAGCCGTAAAATCAGCAAAAAATCTGCTCCAAAGAAGTGTCGCATCGGCATCTCTCACATACGAAGAACTCGAAACCATTGTAGTGGAGATCGAATCAATACTAAACTCGAGACCAATCAGCCCCATGTCAAACGATCCTAATGATTTAAGTGCACTTACTCCTGGACATTTTTTGATCGGCGAACCACTTACAGCACAAGTCGATGCAAGAGCAGTGGAGACGAAGCCATCCTTAGGAACCAGATGGAAAGCCGTGTCACAAATCAAACACGACTTTTGGCAAAGATGGTCTCGTGACTATCTTAACGAACTTCAATATAGACACAAATGGAGGGAACAGGCTATTAACATTAGGGAAGGTACCGTGGTAATCATCAAGGAAGACAACTCCCCGGTTCTTCAATGGCCACTTGGACGGATCACGAAAACTTATAAGGGAGAAGATGACATTGTACGTGTAGTGGATATCAAAACAGCTTCAGGAATATTTAGACGGCCAATCCATCGATTAGCTCCCCTACCAATAGAAGACAACCAAGCAGAGGTTCCTGTTACTACTGGGTCTACCTATCACAAGGCACCTAGTCATCACGACGACAACGACACTGAAGTAGCACGTAAGAGACGAAGATCATCATCACCCACCTTAGCATCGGTATTATTAATTGCGGTAATCATGCTACCTCTTATATTGGCAACCGAAGTCAAGAACTATGAATTTGACTCCAACCTAGGCATCCACTTCGAGGGAATTGCATCAATGAAAACCTCTAGAACACAATGGCAACTTATTGTGTATTATGATTTAAACCCTTATTGGAAAGAAACTGAGTTTTTCACGAATGGAATAGCAGCCTTGCGGCACCTTTGTGCCGCCGAGAACCGAAACTCGTACACTCTCAAACAAGTGTATGCACATCCATTGTACAAACTTTTGACAATCTTGAAAACGTACTCAAACAGGACAATAATCTTCTTACCATAAACCGATCTATAAGAAGTGCACTTAACACTGCAGACACCAATGGATTCAAAGTCAACAGAAATAAAAGAGGTGCTTTAAACATCGTAGGAAATATCGCTAATTCATTATTTGGAGTTTTAGATTCCGAATATGCAGAGGAAATGGTCAATACTATCGGAAAAGTCAAAGAAAATGAAGGACATCTTCAAATCTTACTCAAAAATCAAAACTCGATTCTTGATGCAACCATTAACATCATCAAACAAGATCAATCGGAGATTAAAAAGAAATTCGACAACATCGACACAAGGGTTAACGAGATTTGGTCACAAGTGCACGATCTTGAAGACATGGACTATCAATTCAAAATGTTCCAAATCTTCATTTCTTTAGCCACACAACTTACAGTCACAGCAGCAAATCTGCAACGGATCCAGACATCCATCATAGACGTTCTAACAGATACCCACCACGGAAAAATCAGTCCAATGTTACTTACACCAAACCAATTACAAGAGGAATTGGTAACAATTCGGAACTATTTGACACCAACACTGCGACTACCTGTCGATCATGAGGAGCGCATACTACTCTATAAACTCATGACTGTGGAAGGACAATTAACAGAAAGCCACGTCATTTTTAAAATTTCAATACCTCTGTGCGATCAAGAAACATTCGAACTCTACAAAATGTTTCCAGTGCCCACTATGGTCAACAACAGCTTAACTGCAATCAAGCCCTGCGATGTCATTATTGCCGTTAACGCACATAGAGATCAATATCTCCCCATTAGTAAATCCCAACTGAATACCTGTATTCTCGTAAAATCAGAATCATACGTATGTACCAATAAACAGGCAAAATACAACAAGGGTTCTGAAATATGTTCCTGTGAAATACAGCTGTTCAATAACGACACCCAACCAGAGTGCAACGTAGAACTCTTAAAGACAAATTCAACATGGATTCAAATGACAAACAACAACCAATGGATGTATGCGGTAAGCGCTCCCACACGAATAACTTCTGTATGTGAAGGCCAAAGTGAACAACTCACTTTGAAGGGATCCGCATACTATCTCTGAAGCCCCAGTGTGTTATTAAGCAAAACTCTATCACAATACAAGGTCAAAAAACATATTTCAGCAGTCGACAAGTATCGTACACCAGCCTAGGTAATTTGATAGATGTCATAAAACCCAAGGAACCTGATGCTCTTAGCAAGAAAACTGAGCAATACTATACGCAGCTGCAAAACCTAACCAAACTCCAGAGCTTATTAGCGCACCAAAAATATCTTGATCTACCAGCACAATTTCAGAAATTCAACTACCATTATTCAGCAATTGGATATACAGCATTGGTTTTGTCCATTATAATCACAAGTTATATTATTTGGAAGGAGAAATCAAAAAACCACCAACTCCAGTTGACAGAAACACGATGTCCGCAACCATTACCACGCCAGAGATCAACAACATCAGATTTTGTGGTCACCGTGACATAATTCAACTAAGTGAGATCTTTATAACTTAAGATCTCACCAGGGGGAGAATGTACGGGTTCAGGGCCACTGAACTCGCACGTTTTCCTGGCTATGAAGAGTCAATTTTCATGGTCAGAGAATCGTGCATTTCAAGGTTTTGAATCAGTACATTTCCATCGAAAAAACAACCTTGGTCTTGAACGCGAGTAAACTCAACGTAATAAAGTAAGAACAAAAAACAGTTCAACCAGAGCATAGAAATATGACTCTTTTGTTTTGCTTATTTTCGTATGCTCGTCAAATATGCAGACGACTCAACTCATGGCCAAGGTTGTTTTTTGTGCATACAGAAATATGCACTTATATTTTAAGTCAATTTTGTTTATGTATTTTTACATATTTCATCGATTTTATTTGTTAATATTTACTGTATATTGTATTGATTTTCGCCTATAAAAGGGCGAAAAGACTTTAATAAAGGGGGAGTACGTGTTTTACAATCAAACCGAGTGTTTCTTATAATCAAAACTTTCCAGCTCCACAAACAGTTCAAGTGCTGTTTGTGACAACAAACTTAAAACCATAGTCCAAGTTTATGTGCTTGGGTCTATAACCAAACTAAAATAAATCCAAACGCGGGTTTAAGCAGTCTTTTCTGAGCATCTTATGAAAAGAAAAAATTTTTTTTATATTTTTTTTTTTCTCTTTATTTTTCAATTTTGCTGTGTATCACAAGCTTCTCTAAAAAATTGTTCATTAGCTTCTCTAAAATTATTTTGTTTTGTTTTTCTCTTAATATGATCACTCCCAACTTCAATTTGGGTCCCATTGTATTTGATAACATAGAACTCAAATCCAACCTACGTAATCATAGTTTAAATCTCAATGTTGGTCATGTAAACTGCCAGAGTCTCAAACCCTCGAAATCATCATCGAAATTTGATGAAATTAAATGCATTTTGAGTGGGTGTCTTTTGGATGTTTTTAAGGTCTCTGAGACTTGGCTTAAGTCTTACATGACCAACAATAGAGTGAATATTCCCGGTTATACCTTTTGCCGTAATGATCGTCCTAATGTTAGAGGAGGTGGCGTTGGCATTTATATATCTAAAAAAATTAAACATAAAGTTGTCTTCCGGTCGTCTGAGTATGGTGTTTGTGAATCTATTTTTGTAGAAATCCTTCACAATACTGATAAAATTTTGCTTGGTGTTGTGTATTTGCTTCGTGGAGACATAATATCGTTCGAAAATATGCTTACTGATCTTACAGTGAGGTATTCAAATATTATTGTTGTCGGTGATTTCAACCATAATCTTTTTGATTTGTCGAAATCTATCAGTCTTCGATCTTTATGTCTTCGATGTAACTTGTCGTGTGTACATAAATCATTGCCTACGCATTACGATGTCCACCATAACTCGACATCAATACTTGATTATTTCTTAGTGAGCGATCATAATATTGTGAATTTCTCTAGTCAAATGGTGTCTACCGCCATTTCTCACCATGCAATCATATATGTCTCTCTTGCATTTCCGTATTCGCGTATACAACGCAAAAAATCACGAACTTTTAATCCGATTTTTAACTGACACTGATTAATCGGATTTTTATGCAACTAGTGATGTTGATTGCCAGCTTTTCTTCCTGTATTCTCTCTTGACTGAGGCCTTTGCTTTGGTTCCGATCAAAAGAATCAAGAAGGAATACAACAATTATTCTGTGATAAACTCGAACGAAGTGGTATTTGCTAAATCTATGCGTGATATTGCCTTAAAGGCATATTTAGAAGATAGGTCACAATTAAAATGGAAAACTTTTTGCAAACATCGGAACCGTGCTAAGGCTATCTTGAGGAAAGAAACAAGAAAAGTTGGGTCTCGTTTATTTAAAGGCCAAAACTCCAAGCAAATGTGGAACACACTTAGAAATGCTGGCTGTTTGGACTCTCAGGACTCTATTGATGAGCCAGATGTCAATATGATAAATGAGTACTCTGTTTCTAGTTAAGAAGTAAGTTATGATGATATTTTCAGTTTTAAAAACTACGATGACTCTGAGGACTGTTTCTCATTCAAAAATATTACTGGACTTGAGTTGCTTGAAGCTACCATGAGCATCAAATCTAATTCTGTTGGGATTGATAAGATACCTAATAAGTTCATTAAAATAATTTTACCATGTATTGCTAATTATTTTCTGTATTTTATTAACCTCATACTCACAACCTCTAAGTTATCCCTTAGCATGGAAATCTGCAAGGGTTGTACCTATTCCTAAAACCAGGTCATCAAACTCTGTTGATAATTTGAGGCCAATAAGCATACTGCCAGCCCTGTCGAAGGTTGTCGAAAACATAATTAAGTCTCAAATTGTGCAATATACCGATCGTCTATCCCTTATCGATGACTGCCAATCTGGATTTTGGAATGGATACTCCACCTCGGCACTTCTTTTGGGCTTAACCGATTCCATAAGAGAAAGCACTAATGCCGGTAAAAGTAGTATCTTGGTTGCTTTGGATTTATCCAAGGCATTTGATAAAATTAATCATTCCAAGCTTATTGAAAAACTCAAACTAAAATTCAATTTTTCAAAAACTGCATGTCGGCTCATGTTGTCTTACTTGACTAATCGTAAACAGTTTGTATCGTGTAATGGATGTGATTCTGATTTATTGATATTGTTTCTGGTGTTCTGCAGGGTTCGGTGCTTGGTCCGCTTTGTTTCATGTTATTTATGAACGATATTGTTGAGACTCTTGATGTGAATACGTGTAGACCGTTTGTCTATGCTGATGACATACAGTTAGTTTTTTCAAGTCATATTCAGTTCCCTGATGTTCTTGAATCTGCAGTTAACTATAACTTAGATCTTGTTTCTGCATGGATGTCTGATAATAAATTTACTATCAACTCTACTAAAACTAAATGTTTTCTTTTTCATCCATCCAATCTCTGTACCTATAATTTCAATATTAGTCTACAAAATGTGCAAATTCAATTTGTTGAAAATGTTAAATGTCTCGGAGTCGTAATTGATAGACAACTAAATTTTAACGCGCATATTAACATACTTAGCTCAAAAATTTGTCTGACTTTGCGAAAAGTTTACAGTATTAATATATATTTGCCTTTGGGTGTTAAACTCAAAATTGGTCATGCACTGTTAATGTCCTGCTTATGGTACTGTATTGAGGTCTATACGGGCACTGTAGGATACAATATCAAGCGTATTGAAGTACTTTTAAATAGTGTTATACGCTATGTGTTTGGTCTTAGACGGCGTGACCACGTCTCTCAATTTGTTATTATGTTTTTGAAGAGCACGTTTAGGACTTTTTTGAATGCAAGGCTCTTACTGTCGTTCTATAAATGTATTAATACTAATGTTCCGAGCCATCTAGTAGAACAATTTGTGTTTAGTCGCTCTACAAGAAATAAACAAATATGTATACCAAAAATATCAACATCTGTTTTTGATCGCTCTTTTCTTGTGCGAACTGCTCGTTGTTGCATTGCATTACCCACTTCTCTACGAAGTTTTTCTGGAAGCGTCGAAACGATTAAAAGGAATCTACTGTTTCACTACCAGTGAACTATGGTTGGATTGGATAACTTTAACAATAAAATAACAATAAAATCAATTTTCAATGCTTTAAATGGTTACGACTTTTCGGGAAGCTCTGTAATATAAATTAGTTAAAAATTTGTTTTATTTTAAAAATTTTTTTATTATTATTTTACAGAGTAATTTTTCATCTCGAACGTAAGATAAACACATGTAATATAGTTATTGGCCGAAAAGGCTTTGTATATTACAAAGGAATGAATAAATAAATAAAATTTATACAAAAGCGGAGGAGATTTTCCGGAATGTCAAAAAAAAAAGGTCTAAAAATATATTTTTAGTAACTTAATAACGTAATTTTTTTAGAAAACAACGGTTCTTTTTATTAAAAAATTCCACTTTAGAATAAATTCTCTTCTAAAACTAAAAATATTGCAGCAATTATATTTATAATATATATACTTGAAAGGTCATTTATTGATATATCAATCTATATAATGATATATCAATCTTGAAGATCAATTGAGTAACGGCAAGGATATAGATGTTTTTTTGAACAGATCTTTTAACAAAACAAAAAATTAAAAAATCGATAACTCGATAACTAAAAGTTATACTGACGGCCAGCCAATTTAATATCCTAATGACTAAACTCAGCCATCTTGACGAAATTAAAAAATTAGTGGAGTTTATGTCGGGCCAATACGAGGAGGTCATCGGCACTGTTAATCAAAATAAAAAAAGGTTAATAATCAAAATTAATCAGTTGCGAAAGAAAACATAAAACTGTAGACCGAAGTACGTGAACTTAAGAACTCGGTCAATTTCCTTATGGATGAAAGAGTGAAGAATGACTGCGCGGTGCGTGGCCTAATTGACGCTTCCAATACAAAAACAGCGGCTGAACTAACCTGCACCTAGCAAAAGAACTTAACGTGGGGGTCGCAAAAAGCGACATAGCCCAGGCAAGCTTTTACAAACCAGCAGACAACCATAAAGCAGCAAACAGCAACACCAACACCTCCACCACCACCACCACCACCACCACCACCACCACCACCACCACCACCACCAACAACAACAACAACAACAACAACAACAACAACAACAACAACAACAACAACAACAACAACAACAACAATCAAGTTCTGCAACCGCGATGCAAAGTTATCTTTCTTGGAGGCGAAAAACGATCAGGCTAAGAAAAACACTGTGTATATAAATGACTATCTCAATAGAGACACACTGCAGCTATTCGGCCACGCAGACATTGAAAAAACTCGGTTTCAAATTTATATACACTAGGGGCAATACTATTTTCGCCAAAAATCCTGAGGGTTCACAGGCTGAAAAAGTCCTTAAATATGAGGACGTCGACAAGCTGGTCTTGAAGACAGCAACCAACAACAAACATAGAGGCGGCCGTTTTTCAGCAGGCACACAACAAAATGATACTGGCTCTGAACACGACGAGGACACAAGGTCGACCAGCAGTCGTATTCCGAACCGCGCTCAATAGATAATCTATATGGTATACCAATATTATAATAATGAACTACTTTAATAATATTCGTGAATTCAATAACAGCAAAAATAAACAACAAAATTATTTTATAAACTTTTTATCATTTAATGCAAGAAGCATAGCTTCAAATAACAAGTTTAATGTGTTTCGAACTGAGCTCTCTAAGTTTGAACAGCAGCCACAAATTATAAGCGTTCAAGAAACATGGCTTTCTGCAGAAATCGCAGACATATATGCGATACCAGGGTACCGAAGTGTTCACTGCTGTAGGGGAGACGGATATGGTGGGCTATCTTTTGTAGTATCAGAACTCTCATTTAACATTGAAGATGTTTACAACGAATCGTATTGCCATTTTATACGTATTTCTATACCTTTGAATATCTCGAAACGGGGGGAATATTAAAAACTAATTCAAATAACTTTCCGAATAAATAAAAGAAAACACGGGGTTTAAAACACGAACTTTGTCTGCCGATTTCAGATTTTATTCTAATTCTTAAAACTAACAGAGTTTTAAAACAAGGCAGCGAGAAGCGCTGCCCAAAAGAAAATATGCAAAGAGCTAATAATAACAAGCACAGGGTGCTTAATTGTGAGCTGAACATACCGCCCACCTTGCAAGAATGCAAGACGCTACGAGGCACCCTGTCCTGATAGAACCCAGCCGAAAATCGAGTTCTGGGCTAACGGCATGCTAAACCCCATCGGCAGGCTGCCGGGCTGCATCAGCCGGGAATATACATCGACCCCCAACAGGAGTCGAACTGGTGCTCTTCGGTAGAACAGCGGATCAGCCAAATTGATATTTGGGTAGCTCAGGCTGATCCGCTCGTCGATATCGTTGGACGGAGTGACGACCTCTAGATGCCGCTCGACCCTTGCCGTCGTTTCCATGTGGACACTGGATCCGTATCGACCCCGCAACATCAGGGTGCAGACCTCGATTCCGTCAACAAAGGAAGTTGGTAGCTTCCATCGTCGTACCAACTGGCTGGCGATCCGCGACTGAGGATGGCATGCATCCAGGATGCGCATCCAGGACTCACCACAGCAGTGGGGAGCAGCGAAACGACTCTTTGGAGGCTTGTCGTAGAAGGTCTTGCGGGGGAGACCGTTTCGGAACCACGTTCCTCGACGAAGACGCTGGCGGTGCATTCGACTGCGGTCACTTCTTGGAAGGGGACCGCTTTGGGAAATGGTCCCGGACGCCTTGGCTCCGAACCCCCTAGCCTCGTTGCGGGTGCAGCTGCAGGCTGCTTCTTTGTCTTTCGTCCCCGAGAACGTCTGCTCCTTGACTTCTTCAAGTGCACTCGACCTGCTCGGCCCCGAGTGCGAGAGTGCAGCAGACTGTGGTGATCATCACCGCAATGACGGCATCTGCCATTGCTCCGACAGTCCCTTCGCACATGAACCGCGGAAAGGCAATTGGAGCAGTAGTAGTGCATTAATACCGCTCTCAACCGCTCCTCCAGGTTCATGTCAAGGAACTGTCGGCACGATGCCAGGTTGTACTCCACTGAGCACAGGCGACACTTCGTACGAGCGTCGTCGCGCGTCAAACCACACTCGACAGCGCGCTTCGCACCGGACTTGCGCGTCCCAGGGAGCTTTCAGGAGCTGGCGCACTCTCTCGCACCGTGTCGGTCTCGCAAGGATCATATCCTCGAGCAGGTCACACACTAAGTTGCTTGTTGACATTCTGAAACGAGAAGAAAAGAAAAGAAAAGAAAAGAAAAGAAAAGAAAGAAAAAAGAGAACGGGTTAGGCGAGAAAATAGTGACTAAGTTAGCTCGTCGGAATGGCTACTAGCTTTACAATTGGACGCGTAACGCAACCTTTCTCAGTGCGAACGTCAGCTACGCGGACTCTATTATCGCTGCCAACATATGTTTTTAATATTCGCCCTAATCGCGATTCATTCGCGGGTAAATTGTCTTCTTTAACAACGACTAAGTCGTTAACATTGAAACTTAATTGAGGAGTTTTCCACTTTGCACGCCGATGCATCTCTTTTAGGTATTCATTTTTCCATCGGTGGCAAAAGTGCTGTTGCATAGCCTTGCCCTTTTTCCAACGGTTGATGATAGTCAGAGGCTGATCAGTTATTTCTGGCTCCACTGGCGATAGCAGTGGACTGCCAATCAAGAAGTGACCTGGAGTAGGAGACTGAAAATCAGAGGGATTTTCGGACATGGCGGAAAGTGGCCTCGAATTAAGACACGATTCGATTCGATTAAGCAAAGTGTAAATTCTTCGAAAGTATACTTCATACTTCCGGCTATCTTTTTAAAGTGGGTCTTAAAGCTTTTCACTCCTGCTTTCCATAATCCTCCCATATGGGGAGCGCCAGCGGGAATGAAGTGCCATGCAATTTCTTGATGCGAATAGTTGGTTAGTATGGCATCATGTGACGCACTTAAAAAGGCTTTAAAATCCCTTTTTAACAAATTGGACGCTCTTGGAAAGTTTGTGCCATTATCAGAGTACACGTTTGCGGGGCAGCCACGTCTAGAAGCAAATCGCGAGAAAGCTGCTAGGAAGGTTGCGGTTGATAAGTCGCTCGTGGCCTCGAGATGAATTGCCTTGGTTGAAAAGCACACAAATAAACAAACATAGCCCTTACGTGTTCGTCAAGATCTGCCCATGTAGCTTTTAAGTCGAATGCGCCGGCGAAGTCTATACCAGTGGACGCAAATGGTCGTGATATGACAGTTCGCTCAGCTGGCAGCGAAGCCATTATTTGCGTTCTTTGGCGTTTCATGTGTACAACACAAGTTTTGCAATTATGCAGAGTCGATTTTATGACGGTTTTAGCACGTGGGATCCAATATTGCATTCGAATAAGTCGAAGCACTAATTGGTTCCCCCATGAAGCGAAATCTCATGGACGAAACGTATTAAAAGGCGTAAAAAATTACAATTATATGGTAATATAATTGGATGCCTTTCATCATATGATAATATTGGTGACGAGGCGAGCCGTCCACCAACACGCATTAAATTGTCTTTTTTTATAAAGGGATTAAGAGCAAGAATGGGACTCTTGGCTCCAATAATTTGGTAAGTTTACAAACAGTGATATTCGATGGGATAAGCTATTTTTGGACATAGAACTGCCAATCGTGTTTTGACGAATTTAATTTCAGCTGTTTCAAGACTTGCTGATTTTTTGAAAAAGACGCACGACACTTAGGATGGGTGCGATGCAAAAAGCGAAACACGTAAGCTAGTACTTTCAGTCCGCGCGATAGGGAAGAAAAGCGCTCCAGAATGTCTTCATATTTCGAAAAATATGCAAAGTGTACTTTTACAGCTTTGCGCTCAAGCGAAGTTTCTAGAGCTGGGGCTGGAGCCATGCTTGGCCAAGGTGATCGTTCGATCGTGATCTAAGAAGGTCCATGCCACCAAAGAGCGTTATCAACTATCTCTTGTGGCGTAACTCCACGCGTTGCTAAGTCAGCAGGGTTTTCAAGTGTATCTACATGAAACCAATTGTGAATTCCTACCTTCTCTGCCACTTTTGAAACTCTATTGGCTACGAAGGTTGTCCAGGAACATAGGGGCTTACAAAGCCACGCAAGCACTATTGTAGAATCAGTCCAACAATACAAGCGATGTCTTTTTATTTCAAGGTGCGATAATAAAGAATCTACCATATCCGCGAGAAGGGCTGCACTACATAATTCAAGACGAGGTAGCGAGATCGTCTTGACTGGAGCAACTTTACTTTTCGTATAAATTAGATGACTGACAGTACAATCATTTTGCTTTACACGAATGTAAATCGACGCTGCGTATGCTTTTTCAGACGCATCGCAAAAGGCGTGAAACTCTACGTCGGATTCAGGTGAAAAACCAACAAACCGTGGTATGCGAACATTATTTATGTTTTCATAATCAAGCAAAAAGTTTTGCAAAGATTGAAAACTGCGCAATGGGAGATTTTCATCCCAATCTATTTCATCCAACCAGATGCGCTGCATTAGATATTTTGCTGTCACCACTATAGGTGCTAACCAACCTGCAGGATCAAATAGTTTAGCTATCATAGATAATACTTCACGTTTTGTGTATGAAGAATTAATCTCAAGACGCTTAGCAGAAAAATAGAATAGATCTGAAGTGGCATTCCAACGAATTCCCAACGCTTTGGCGCAGCTTGCTTCTTCTAACTTTAAAAAGTCTTCATGCAGAAGATGCTCTGTAGGTAGGTCAGCCAAAATACTTGAAGCATTTGACGTCCTTTTCCGCATAGTAAAACCTGCAGAGTCTAAGGCAGAGATAAGTTCATTTCTAGCCCTAATTGCGCTTTCCACGTCGTGAGCTCCCGCAAGAGCGTCGTCGATATATGTGTAATGTCGCAAAATTTGTGCAGCAAGAGGATATTACTGCTGAACATCATGTGCTAATTGCAGCATGGTTCTAAAGGCTAGGTATGGAGCACAGTTTAGGCCAAAGGTTACTGTTTTAAGCTCATAATCCTGAATGACATCGTCAGGTGAGCTTAGAAACAGAATTCGTTGAAACACGGAATGTTTTGGATCAACCAGAATCTGGCGGTGCATCTGCTGAATGTCACCGTTAAATACATATTTGAAGAACCGTCATTTCAATACCAGAAGCGTCAAGTCGGCTTGAAGAACTGGACCTGCGTGCAGGACATCATTCAAGCTGACTCCATTTGATGTGGGACTTGACGCATTGAATACTACCCTAACTTTGGTAATAGTACTCTCTGGTTTCATCACCGCATGATGCGGCAAATAATAATGAGATGGCGACATTTCAAATTTAGGGGGAGAAACTTTTTACATATAACCCAATTTGAGGTAATCATTTACCACTTCGTCATACTGCGTCTTTAATTCTGGATTTTTGTGCAATCGAGCTTCACTTCTAGCCCATTGCTTGAAAGCGATGCCTCGAGAAAATCCAAGATTAATATCATCCGGGAATCCACATTTAAATGGTAAGGTAGCCATATATCGACCATTGTTATCGCGTTTAGTGGTTTTCCGATAGTTTTCCTCACAAAACTTATCAGTTTGCGATAAAAATTGTTTTTTAGGCAGTTCCTCCAACTCCCAAAAACGTGCGATCAAAAGCCGTAGCTTCTATTTGAAATTGCCTATTTGTAGGCAAACTGAGAATAATTTCGCAAGCTTTGGTCACTTGCGCTGAAACTGCGTTGTTAAGCCCCGAAACTTTAGCGTTTACGGCTCTTGTGGGCAACTTCAACAGCTTCTGCAATCTTTCGGATATGAACGTACCTTCAGAGCCAGAGTCGATAAGAGCTCTAGTTGTGTACGACGATCCTAGGTGGCATATGGTCACCATTGCTGTACCAAGCAATACGTGTTTGGTACTGGTAGTGGAGATTGTGTGTTAGAGCCCGGGGGTTTGGGTCGAGAGCTTGACCGACGTGAGTCAGTACTCGAACCAGGAGATTGTGGTGGAGTCGAGTCTCGATGCAAGAGAGTGTTATGACGTTGTTTGCACATCACACACGTATATTGACTATTGCACTCTTTCACCTCATGAGAGTGAGCTAAGCAATTGATACAAAACTTATGTTTTCTACCAATTCGTCGATTATTGGGATCCATTCCTAAAAATCGAGGGCAAAAGCGAAGTACATAAATGCTGTTCTGAAGTGCACAGCTTACAATTCGCAGGAGAGATTTTAATTTGGTAATTATTTACCTTTTTACCAGATGAATTGCTCTGGTTTTGTTATGAGTTGGAGGAGGAGGAGATTGAAATTTGCCTTGGTATCGCGCCGCTAGAGCTGCGAATGTCAGACACGGTTTCAAGAGTTTGAAACCGACTTGTGAGGAAAGAATCGAGGTCTGTCCATTTTGGAATCTCGTTTTTATTCACAATGGACTGCTCCCATAGGGAGAGCGTGACCTCTGGTAATCTTGTAGAGCAAAGATAGATGAAGATTGCATCCCAATTATTTATATCAATGTTGTGCATTTTTAGAGCAAAAATGCAACCATTGATATCTCGTTGAAGTTTTTTAAGTTCTGTGCCAGATTCTTTTGGGCAAATGGGGTAGATTGACTAAAATCTTAAGCTGGCTGTTGACCATGATACGTTTATTCTCGCAACGGTCAGACAAATCTTGCCAAGCTTGAGCAAAACCATCATTGGTTAACGGAGATTTCCGAATAATCTCCTTTGCTTCACCACGTGTTTTATTATTTAAGTGGAAAAGTTTTTCCACTGCAGTTAGCCGCGAGTTTGCAATATATATGGTCGTAAACATGTCCCTGAAGGACGGCCATGAGAGGTAATCACCACTGAAAACCTCAGTATCGCATGGCGTCACAGGCATACTGTGGCCCATTGCCGCCGCCAGCTCTGAAGCAATTGTTTGCTTTGAGGTCTTATTCTGAGTCAGTTCAGAAATTTTTCCTGCTACCCGTATATATGACTGGTAGCAGCTGCCATATTTCTTTTTTATTGATTCGAGTTCTGAATCCTCGTCATTGGACATTTTATCCAAACAGGCATCATAAGCAGCTTTTACTTTTTTCCACTGGGCTCTCAACTATTCGCTTTGGGCATCCAGGGAGAAAACGTCGTGATATTCGGCGGCATTAAAGTCCGCTTCGAATTCGACGAGAGCATCGGACAAACGTATAAATATCTTTAAATGCGACATTTTATTTTACGTTGTTAAAATTTTTTTCCTTTTTTTTTAAGTATAAAAAAATATTTTTGTCGCTTTTCAAATATTTATAAAAATTTGTAGGATTAAAAAATATCACAAAAATGCAGCAAAACAACACGGCAGTAAATTTAATTTAAAATAAAAAAGTTTTTTTTTTAAATTTGAGAATACCAAAAGAAATTGTATATAATATATAATATATAGTTTGCCAAAAATAATATATTAATTAATAGAAAACATTTTTTTTTTAACTTTATTTTCTGACTATTTATTTTTAATTTTTGCAAGTTCAATAATAAAAAGTTTTACCTGCAAAATTATGTGCTTGGCACACAGTGCACTTTTCCTACGAAAACAGACTAAGTAAATTTTGATGGCAAATTTACGACTTAGTCCCACTGTGGGGCTTATTTGCTCTCTCACTGCAATTATATGCAGTCGGATGAAGACCTGTTCAACAAGCGCAATTGGCACGAGATGCAGTCTCAGCTTCGAACACACACAAAGGAAATGAGTGCGCGAGAGAGCTAAATGTAATAAGCACAAAGTTGGAGTTGCTTTTTACCAGCAGAAAGCGTGGTTTCGGCTTCGATTAGTGCGTATAACGCACAAAGCAGAATGCAAAAAATTTTAAACAAGAGTGCAGAAACGCTGCTTAGACTCTTGATTACTAAAATGTTTGCAAGTTTTAGCTCAAAAATATCAATACAGCCCAGTGTACTGATACCTTTGTTTTGTGTTTTTTTTTTTTTTTGGAATTTATATCAAAAACAAAAACGTTAAAGATCTCTGTGTTAGAGATCGAACGAGAGCTGAAAC
This sequence comes from Coremacera marginata, assembly GCA_914767935.1. Lineage (NCBI taxonomy): Eukaryota > Metazoa > Arthropoda > Insecta > Diptera > Sciomyzidae > Coremacera > Coremacera marginata. Next base: position 113,922,294 of record OU612045.1, read on the forward strand.
TTTTAACTCTTTACCGAATAATAAAAAAAAAACAATGTACTGCAAATGACAAGTTCAAAAAACTTTTTTATATAAAGTTATATGTATATATATAATTTGTTTTACCGCCAAAACAATTTTTGCTGGTAAAATATATACATACAAGACTTGAAATATTAATAAAAACTGTCACTTGCAATACTAGGTATAAAAAGACTTTATTTTGAGGATAAAATAATTATAAGAATTATTATTAACGAATCGAACCGCGTGAATGAGGCGAATTTAAAACAACGAGTCACTTTTTCTCTTATTAAATTAAATATTATTTTGGTTTTTTAATTGGGTTTAATCATAAGCAATATTTTATAAATTTTATTAGAATAAAAAAGTCACCTGAACCAAGACATTGTTGAATCTGATGATGTTGTTGTTGTTGCCGCTGTTGATGCTCCTGTTGATTGTTGTAGATGTTGATGTTGATATTGCTGTTATTGCTACACGAAACGTTCAGTTTTTAAGTGGTTTTTTTTTTGTTAGCACTCGCGGCGTGTTTTTTTTTTTTATAAATATATATATATAATCTATATAAAAAGCACAAATTTTTTATTTTTTTAATCGCGGATTTTTTTCTTTATTCAAAACCCGGCACGCGAGTGACCATGAATATCTCGAAACGGGGGGAATATTAAAAACTAATTCGAATAATTTTCCGAAGAAATAAAAGAAAACACGGGGTTTAAAACACGAACTTCGTCTGCCGATGTCAGATTTTATTGTAATTCTTAAAACTAACAGAGTTTTAAAACAAGGCAGCCAGAAGCGCTGCCCAAAAGAAAAATTGTGAGCTTAACACCTTCAATAAAAATCAACAATAAACCGCTTTCAGTAGTAGGATTTTGCCGCTCGCCTAGGTCCCCTTCAAACTTATTTTTAAACCTGCTTGAGAACCAACTACAACAAAACTCCGCAAGCTGTTGCATATCGGCTGGTGACTCTAATATTGATATTCTTTCGCAATCCACGGACAGTCACTCATTGCTTGCACTGTTGAATTCCAACTGCATGTACTAATTCCATGATTTGGTTACAAGACCAGCTTCAAACTCATCGATAGACAATGTTTTTTCCAATATACACAGCGAACAAATAGTAATCAGTTCAATAGAAAGCGCCATGAGTGACCATAAAATGATAAGCAGCATAATCAAAGCAAATATTCAAACTGAAAAGTATAAAATATTTGTGAAAACAGTCTACAACCATGATAATATTGCTTGAGCCATTGATTCAGCTCTCGGTGGTACAACTTTTAATGCAAACAACAATCCCAACGTAATTTATGATTTTATCGATAACGTTATTACCAATGCGATCAAGGAAAATAAAAAGGAAGTGACTACAGAAGTCAAGTTGCAGCACCTTGCTTCACTCAAGTTCAGATGCCTGCTAAAAATAAAAAAGCACTTGCTGAAAAAAACAACACAGGAGCGATTTGAGAACGCGACTTTACGGTATAACCAACATCACCAATGATATGAGGAAAGTTCTCACCGACACCTACTACAAGCGCAAACTTAAAGTCAAAGGCGATATATGAGGAACCTGGAAGACCATAAATGGATTCTTCAAACGCACACCACAGCAGGATGTAATCACAAAAATTGATGGCGTCGAAGACACAATAATAAATGGCAGCGACGAGGTAGCAAATTGCCTCAACGTGTTCTTTGCAACGCGAGCAGTGGAGATAGCCACATCAATCGAAACAGAGGATGGGGAGAACATCAATGAGTTTAGAACGCTGAGAAGATCAAGCAAAACTGTTCAATTTGAGCCAGCGTCTATAAGCGAGGTCAAACAAACGATACAGCAGCTCGCTACGAGCAAGTCATTTGGCAAAGATGAAAGTCCGCCAACAATTGTCAAAAACTCCAAAGATAGCATTACAAAAGTAATAACGACGCTGATATCATCTATATTTCAACAGGGTGTCTACCCAAGCACCATCCACTCCATGCGCGCTGCCGCTGAAGAAGTCATTGGTTTCCGGCGCCCGCAACCTCGGAGCCAATGGTACGATCAGGAGTGTCACATCGCGACAGCAGTAAAAAAACGCCGCATATAGAATAACGCTGCAGTCAGCTGCAACGCGAGCCATGCGAGAAAACTACCGCGAAAAGAGGAAGGAAGAGAGTCGCCTTTTCAGACGCAAGAAAAGAGAGCAGGAAAAGCGTTTGCGTGAGGAACTAGAGGTATACCAGGGCAAGGAGGATGCACGAAAATTCTGTCAACAGGTTAAGCGTCTAACCCAAGGTTTCAAGCCCGGAGCATCCACTTGCAGAGATAAAAATGGAGATCTGAATACGGATACGCAGTGTGTGCTGAGATTGTGGAGACAGCACTTCTCCAATTTACTTACTGGCGACGATTCCATCAATGCCGCCCATCACCACCTAGCCATGAAGTGGTTCGAGTTGCTATCCAACGACTCAAAAACAATAAAGCAGCGGATGCTGACGGCCTGTCAGCTGAATTGTTTAAAACCGGCGGCGATGAATTGATAAGGCGCATGAATAAGCTCATTACCAAAATATGGCTAGCGGAAAGCATGCAAGACGATTGGAATCTCAGCGTACTGTGCCCTATACTTAAGAAAGAAAACCCAACAATCTGCGGCAACTATCGAGCTATCAGTTTTATTTCCATCACATAAAGTTCTCTCAAGCGTACTGTGTGAAAGATTAAAGCCGATTACAAAAACACTGATTGGACCTTATCAGTGTGGCTTTCGACCTGGAAAGTCCACCATAGACCAGATTTCCACGCTACGACAAATCCTGGAGAAAACCCACGAAAATCAAATTGACACACACCATCTCTTTGTCGATTTTAAAGCTGCGTTCGATAGCCCGAGAAGGGATTGCCTATACGCAACAATGTCTGAGTTCGGTATACCTGCAAAGCTGATTAGACTTCGCAGAATGACGTTGACCAACACACGCAGCTCCGTCAAGGTAGGAAATGACCTCTCCGAAACCTTCAATACAGAAAGAGGTTTCAGGCAAGGCGATCCATTGTCTTGCGATCTCTTCAACATCATCATGGGGGGGATCGTACGAAAGGCCGGTGTGCATCGTAATGGCACCGTTTTCTACAAAGATGTCCAGCTCCTTGCGTACGCTGATGATATTGATATTGTCGGCAGAAGTAAGTTATATGTTACCCCTGCTTTCATCGCTATCGAAAAGAAATCAGAAACCCTTGTCTACAAACAAGAGAGCGCGGCGTCTAGACTCCCACGTTTCATCCGGCAGCTATAACTTTGAAGTAGTCAAGGAGTTCGTATACCTTGGCACCGCCATTAATACCAACAACGAAATCAGCCTGGAGATAAAGCGAAGAACAATAATTGCTAATAGGTGCTACTATGGGCTCAGTAAGCAACTAAGTTCCAGAGCCCTCTCTCGATCGACAAAACTAACACTCTACAAGACGCTCGTTCTACCTGTGCTGCTTTATGGCGCTGAGGCATGTGTAATTTCGCAAACTGACGCAGCCGCTTTGGGGGTGTTCGAGAGAAAAGTTCTTCGGCGATGACTATCGCTTCCAAATGAACCACGAGCTGTATGTGCTCTACGAAGACATTGACGTAGTTCGGCGTATAACTATGCAGCGACAACGCTGACTGGGTCATGTCCATCGTATGGACGACGAAGATCCAGCGAAAAGGGTGCTCGAGGCGAGGGTCGCTGGTCAACGACAATGAGGGAGACCATGCCTCCAATGGATGCACCAGGCTGAGGAAGCCCTTACCGCACTTGGTGAATCCGATTGGAGAAGGCGCGCGCAAAGCAGAGGCGCCTGGCGAGAGCTGATGAGGTCGACCGAAATCCGGACACGGGTTTTTACGACCACCTAAGTAAGTAAGTCTAACCAAGCGAACTTAAACGGCAAAAAATACACTTAATATACAATGCTGGGGATAAAACAAAAACGCTAAACTACCGACCCATTGCAATCCTCTCAGTGCTAAACACAATTGTAGAAAAAATCATGAAACAACAAATAAGCAAACACCTTGAAGATATCCAGCCTCTATACACCCACCAGTATGGATCCCGACAGCAAACTGGGACCCAGCCAGCTCTAGTCCAGTCGATTGATGACGTCTGCGCATACATGGACAATGGCACTTGTGAGGTAGGTGCACTCTTCATTGACCTCCAGAAGGCGTTTGAATGCGTAAATCAAGTTATACTCGTAACAGTCTTTGGCTGATGAGTGACTATCTCACCGAAAGGTACCAAATAGTATTCAATGGCAAGTCCAAGAGCTCACCAAAGCAAGTCATATGCGGTGTACCACAAGGAAGCGTGCTCGGCCCCATTCTCTTCTTCATATTCATCAATGATATAAAAAATATTACGTTGAATGGTAAACTTCTCCTTTTTGCAGATGACGTCGCGCTCTTTTATCCTAGCATATCAAGGCTGGCATTAAGAGCAAAACTTGAGTGCGATATATCAATACTTAGGGAAAAATTCAAATTTATGGTTAACGAGACAGAGGTGGTAGAGGAAGAAAAAGTTAAGTTTCTGGGCCACACGATAACAAACAAGCTGAACTGGAACGAACACATACAAAACATACAAAAAAGGTATCATACGGACTGGGTCTGCTACGCAAGTTTAGAAGCAAACTTACCATCGATGCAAAGCAGCTGGTATACATGTCGCTAGTCCACTCGCACCCCACATACATGACCATGTGCTGGACACGCAAAACCCCAATGGAACTAAAAAAACTGCAGAGGATGCAAAACAAATCGATGAAAGCTGTCTTTGGACTGCCTTGGCGATACCCCAGTCATCAGCTCTACCAAGAAAGATACAAAAACGTTCTGCCCATACGGAAACTATACCAATACCAACAACTACTACAGGTGTACAAAAACGTAAACATAGGCTTCAACACTACGCAGCTACCACAACTTACCCACAGATCCAGTACCAGGAACAGAAGCCTAGTCGTGGCGAGATGCTCAGAGAAGTCACCAAACAATGTTACCTATACGCTGGTTCGAAAGCATATAAGGAACTACCGGATTCGATAAAAAGCGAAGGAACAATAGGAGTATTCAAAACTCATTTAAAAAAATATATAGCTAATATATTAACATATTTATTGGCATAATTTACTTTTAGCTAAAATTCATTTTTTTTTTGCTTTTTTTTTGTGGATCACATGTATTAAGCCCTTCTAATGCCAAATCTGGAAAAATTAATGGCCGCTCTCAATTGGTTGAGAAGTTATAGTGGAAAATGGACATAAAAAACTTCTGATTTTTGTTTTAATTTTTCTACGAAACCTAGCATTATTGGTTATGCAATTACCTATTCAATAAAGTATTCCAAGCATTACTTTCGAAGATATAACACTTTTTGTGTCCCACCTATTTTACATAAGGTTTTACAGGTTTAAATATCAAAACATGATTTGATCAAAAATCATGAAATCGCCGCTTTTCTTTTACGATTCACCCTTTTACACAATAACATAGACATGAAAAATTTTTATAAAAAATCGCGCGATTTTATTATATATAAAAAAAATTAAAGGCGATTTTAGCTAAAAGTAAATTATAAGGAACAATTTATTTATTGAAAAATAAATAAATAACAAAAAATTCAGCGCTAAAAAAAGTCATACCGCAAATTTATAATAAATACTACAAACCTGCCGACGAAATATTTGCTTCTCTTTTTCTAACAATTTATCAATTTCCTTTGATTTATACTTTTGTTGGATGTCTTCTGATGTTTTTGATAATCTTATAATATAAGAAATCCAGTTTCCACAAGTACTCAAACAAGAAAGTCGCGAATATATATTATTTGGGCAAGCAGCATAATTGCCATTCGCTGGATTAAACGGATACGTGCTATTTGATGTTCTATTTTCACAGATATCTGATGGCTTTTTCAGGTAAGATGCAAAATCATGTTCCATTCTGTTTAAATAATACTATCAACTCATTTATAATTCTTAACACAGCACTTGACAAAAAGATTACCAGCAATAGACAAAAACACCAATTCTTAAAAGGACAAACATATTACAATTAACATTTCGATCACATCAGTCTTTTTTGATAAATGTTTTTTAACAGAGACTAATGATAACTCTTAACATAGCATTACATTATTATTTAAGCAATGTTGCATTTTATTTTTAATTTATAAGCTCAAAGCCTTTGCAAAATAATAAGCAGCAATCTAGAAATGGAAGGGGTGGGAATTGAGTTCGATAACACAGTATCGAATTACACTAGTTGCGACGATTTCATTTCGAAACTTTCATCATATAATAAACAAGGTAGCTTATTAGGGCTTAGGAGGGCTACTTGTGATCTTTTTTTGGCAACCATAACTGTCAAAATTGTTCAACATTTTTTTCAGATTACTCATGTCAGAAAACGAGTAGGTAGATGCATGAAGGGAGACCATTAGTTCCATCCATCGTTCCTGTAACAAAATCGGCAAGTTACCGATTTGTGTGACGTCATGCACTACCTATCTCTAGTTACCGATTTCATGACAACTAATATTTCAGTACGTTTAAATCGGTGAAAATTCGGACCGTGATGAAAAAGAACAGAAATCGAGAAGAAACGCTGAGAAATTGAGTCAAATGACAAGTAGCTGTTAAAGGGTATTTTATTTTATGTGCGTATAGTTTTATAATAAATAGGTAATCAAAACTGTTTTAGTGCACAGTGAGTGAGTTATGACGTGGTTGTGCTAGCCAAACATGATTGCCGAACATTTGGTGTTCATTTTCCTTTATTTATTCTCTTCGCTGAAATGTTTGTTTGGTGGTTATGCTTCTGTTTGCTGCACAGTTGCATCAATGTTACAATATTCCAAAACACAAATTAAACAACCCTAATTTTTATGTATACACTTTTCAATACACTTTTTTTAAAATTCGGTCAAACTGCAACTCCAAGTAAATGCCATTCCTACATAAAATATATTAAATTTAATACAACACAACAATACGAATTGATGGAAATTAATCTGCAATTTGATTCCAGACTATTTTTTTGTAGTAAACTTGTGAAGGCACAAAATTGTTAATTTTTATTTGAAGCGACAATAACTATTGAAAATTTTTGCTCAATACCAGTTGTTCGACTTTTTCTTAATGTCTGTTCTTTGTTTTTAAGGCTGCTTGTTATTTATAATAAGTTTCTTTATAACTTATTTAAATTTTTACTACTTTTTGGTATTTTTTTGATGCTTTTATCGAAAATGACTGCAGGCAATACGGGAAAGTTCGGTATGAAATGCATCTACCCTTTTTTATTCTACCATGGTCTCGGTTAAGTTAGTGATGTTAAATAAGTCTTGTCAACTAGATAGAGTTTCTTGCAAGAAAGACCTCGGTATTTTGTTTGACACTTGTATGAAATTTTTTATTTATTTGTTTTATTTTGACCCTATGAATTATAAATTCGGCATAATTTTACTTTATGGCCCATGCTTCAATATTTTTTTTCTGTTTTTTGTTATATGTATATGGGCCTCCTAAACTTACTGGTGCAATAATATTTTGTCGGTCTCAAATGGTTTAGGAGATACAAAACGAGTAAGTTTGAAATTTTTAAGAATTCGCACTAGCCGATGCCTTCTTCCAGGTCCTGGAGGAGGAGCCTGGTCCTAACCTCCACTGTCATGATGCCGGCTGGTACAATTTTGGCCACATAAGACTTATAGCTTGCGATGACGACAGGTCGGCTGATTTTTATAAAGCAGCCATTAGCAAAGTCGGAGAGGTTTGGCCTGGAGATAAGCTACAAGCAATAGAAAGAAGCGAAATACCGCAGCGTCCCAGTGCTAGAGTCTGGATTCCCAGCAGGCCCAATGATGCGGAAGCGATTCTACGCATGTTCCAGACATGTAATCCAGACAAGCCCACAGAAGGGTGGGCTATCGGCAAGCTGGAGGAACCTGTGGGACCCTTAAGGCAGGTACTTCTGCTGCTTAACGCCGAGTCGCTGAGCCGTTGGAGGAGAAGAAGGGAGTCCTCTGGTTTGCTCTCTCCAAGGTCCTCCTGAAGGTGTACAATGAAGACAGGAAGTCCGCACTGGGTTCTTCAACCGAAGCTCCGCCAAGTCAGGCGGAAGCAGAGGTTGCTGAGCCCCCGTGTTGCACACTGAATGGTGATCTGGAAGAGACAATGTCGGTGGACTCGGTTGACCTCATCGGGGTGTCTGGCCTCTACTGTGAGGATGCTCTTCTCTCGGAGGAGCTATCCGAGGAGGAAAAGGCCAACACAACGGTCATGGAAAGCCGCAAGTCTGGAGTGAATGAAGATGCTCCAGATTAACCTTAAATTAATTTTAATTAATTAAAATTAAATTAAATTAACCACTCAAAACTCGCCTCGGCGAATCTATTAGTCCACCTTCATAAAGGTGGATTTGATGTAGTCCTCATCCAGGAACCCTGGGTATGTGGTGGCAGGATCTGCGGCTTGATGACGAAAGGGTATAAGATGTTGGTAGCTAACAACGTACGTATGCCTATAACATGTATCTTAGCCAAAAACAATATTAATTTATTTCTACTTTCCAGATACTGCGACAGAGATTTGGTTGCAGCCAGTCTAGAGCTTGATAGAAACACCTATTGGCTGGCTGCAGCCTACTTCTCGCATGATGAAAGCCCGCCTCCAGAGAACTTCAGGAAGATGGTGGACGACGCTGGCGGTATATGTCGAGGGGTCATTGTCTCGGCTGACGCCAATGCGCACAACTCCGTGTGGGAAAGCACAAACACTAACGAAAGGGGTGAGTTACTTTTTGAGTATTTAATCAGTTAAACCTTTATATATGTAATAAGGGTGAAAACCCAACCTTTGTTATTAAAAATAGAAGTGAAGTCTAAGATATTACTTTAGCCTTAGACTTCATATTCGACAAAATTGGTGAGTAGAAGGTGTCTGACGAACACTCTTATTCCGACCACCGCTATATCGAGTATACATTTCTTAACACGTCTTCTAAACCAATCTCCTCTATCAACATTAGGAGATCGGACTGGGGACTCTACAGAAGGGCCTTGACAAAATCTTTGCCATCAGGTCCGATTGAAAAACCAAAATCGGCAATGAATTTAGAAAATCTAGTCGATGTTTTAAACACAGCAATGAATCGCACACTTTCATCCTCCTGCCCGAAAAGGGCACTCAAGGGGAAGCTTAAACCAAAATTGTGGTCTCTCAACTGAATAGCCTAAGAATTAACTGCAGGAAACTCTTCAACGCAGCAAATTGCTCGAGAGCGGAACATGATTGGGCGGCCTACAAGATAGCCCTTAAAATATTCAAAACCAAAACAAGGAAAGCTAAAAGATCCTCTTGAAAACAATTCTGTGAAGGAATTGAAGATTTTCCAGAGTCATCCAGACTGCGTAAAATCCATGCTACCACACCATGCACACCCGGCTACCTCAAAACGTCGGACGGCTCATGGACAATGTCTAGCGAGGAATCTCAACCTTCTCTTAGACATGCACTTCCCTGGTAGCGGCGCGCCCATGTGTACGCCCCTGCCACACTTTAGCTGTTCCCAGCATGAGGTCGAAGACATCGTCTCTGATAGGAAGTTAAAATGGGCGGTAAACAGCTTCAAACCCTATAAATCACCGGGACATGACGGCATTTACCCTATTGAATTACAAGAGGCGATGCATACAATAATACCTTGGTTTCGTATAGTTTTTAATGGCTGCATAAGTCTATCATATGAGCTGCTCAGAGCACAAGTGGCGTAAGTCCACTTTTGGTAGTTTTGAGAAAATGGAATATTTAGAAAAATTCTTATTAGAAATTCTATGTATAAAGAACTCAGTTTTGCTTACAAGCTATGTCAAGAGAATAAAAAGAGCTAATCATATCATAAAAATTAACTTAATAATACAAAAATATAATGAAGAATATCGCATACTAAATTGGACATATTTTTGAAATTTCTTATTTCCGCTGTAAAAATCTAATATAAGATATTTTAAAAATGTTTTGATGCGGAATGATAGCATTTAGTACCAGAAGTCGAACACAACTTTCCCCTAGTGATTATCTTCATTATTAAGGGAGATATGAAATGAATGCACTTACACCACTTGTCCTCTAAACTTTAATTGAAATTTTTCATTTCCGCTGTAGAAATATAATTCGAGATATTTTTAAGAATATTTTGATGAGGAATGATAGCATTTAGTTCCAGAAGTCGAACAAAACTTTCCCCTAGTGAGTATCTTCATTATTGAATATTCCGGGGTGGATGATGGAGGAAGAAAGAATAACTCGAATGGGGTTGTTTCAAGTAGTTCGCAAACAGTTTATTTTTCCGTACTGGATGTAATTTGAGAATAAATGGTTTTACAAAAATTTGTAGATAAATGATTTTATGGGATGGCTTAAGATGAAAAAATGATAAATGATTTATTTAAGATTATTTAATATGAAAAAACTAGCAGCACAAAAAAAGATGAGTTATACGGTGGGCGATCGTAACCGAACAAAAAAAAAACCGGAAATCACCATACAGTTTTGTAGTTAAGTCTAGTTCGAAAAAAAAGTAAGTGTTCCGAAAGTTCAAAGGTACAAAGTACTAATTAAAATATTTAAAATAATACTGCAAGGACACCGATCAGGGAGACTTCAACATGGCGCCCGCCTTGCACTTGTGCAATCGCTCACAGCATGCTTTCCAAATGCTTAAGAGCCCGGATGACCTTGCCTAGCTGTTCTCGAGGGTTGTTGCTGGTGCTCCACTCTCGGTTAGCACGTTTCATGGTGCGCTCTCGGGGACGTGAACGCCGCTGGTGTTGCTGAGACGCCCGGCCAGGGGACTTCGGATTAGCAGAAAGTTGCAGTCGGTGCGCGATTCCAAGGCTTTTTGTGGATGTAAGCTCGGTTGAAAGCGCAATGCCGATCTTTTGAACCATATTTTTGTTGACTTTTGAAGGTGATGTGGAGGTGCTTATATGCGTGCAGAAGTGAATGGTGCATGTCCCCGCACGTCTTGCACACGACCTTCGAAGTGCACTTTCCAATGGAATGGGATTTAGCGAGGCAGTTGGAACAGTATCCATTCTTCCTGATGGTTTGCCGGCGTTGTAAAACGTCCATCTTCATGAATAGCTTGCAAAAGCGGATGGAATGGTAGCGCTTGCACAATCGGCACTGATAAAAATGTCTGGAACGAAAAACACATTATAAGAATTGGTATAATAAGTGGGAACAAATGGTCATGAGAAAAAAATTGGGTTTGTTAAGTGTATGCCCGAAATGTATGGTTTAATTGTAGGAGAGATTGTTACTATTAGAGTATAATATGATAAGAATATGAGCGAGAAAGAATGAGAAATAATGAAATAATGAAATTTTGTCATCATCATAGCGAAGACTTAGTGAGTGATTTGATTTTATTGAAAAAGAACATGTTAAGAATTGGCTGGAAGAGGGATTGGTGAGGTTGGAATATGTTAGTTAGCGGGTAAAATGCAGAGTTTGACTATTGGTCGTGTGAAAACACCATTCTGCGTTCTTATGTCGGCCACTCGTACCCTTTTATCGGCTCCAGGATATATTTTCACGACGCGGCCTAAGTGCCATTCGGTGGGTGGGAGCAATTCGTCTTTGAGAACGACAAAATCTCCCTCGCATGTGTTGCGTTCCGGGTGCTTCCATTTGTAGCGTTTGTGTAGTTCACACAAATACTCTTCTTTCCAGCGTCTGCTGAACTGATGGTGAATGACTTTAAACTTTTCCCATCTGTTAATTAGGGATAAGTGCTCCTTATCGGTCTCCGGGATTGAGAGCATGGGGGCAGCACGGCCATCAGAAGCTGATTAGGATCGTCGCTCATTGGAGAAAGCGGGCGCGAATTAAGGACAGCTTCGATATTGGCCAGAAGAGTCGAGAACTCTTCAAAATTGAATTTCTGCGTGAATGCAACCTTTTTAAAACAGGTTTTAAAGCTCTTAACAGCAGCTTCCCATAATCCACCCATGTGAGGGGCACTGGGCGGTATGAACGACCACTCAAATCCTTGAGCTATGTATTTTTGGGAAATGTCAGACGCTGTTTTCTGTATGACCATGTCATATTCTTTAAGCAGGGTGCGGTTTGCTCCAACAAAATTACGACTGTTGTCGGTGTAGACCTTCTTGGGTAATCCACGTCGGCCAACAAATCGTGCAAATGCTGCACAAAAGGCTTCTGCAGAGAGTTCAGAGACCGCCTCGAGATGGACGACCTTGGTGGCAAAGCATATGAAGACGCTGTCGTACCCTTTGAGCAACGGCGCTCGTTTAAGTGCGGAGGATTTCAGCTGAAAGGGACCTGCAAAATCTATTCCTGTGTTGGTAAAGGGCAATGTAAAGTCGACTCGCTCCGGAGGCAGAGCAGCCATAATTTGAGTGCGCATTTTCTGCTTGTATATTGTACACACTTTACATTGAGTAATGCAGTGTTTTATTTTATTTTTTAATTTGGGAATGTAAAACTCTTGGCGCACGGCTCGGAGCATCAGTCTGTGCTCTGCGTGAAGCAGAATTTTATGAGTAAATTCGAGAAAGAGTTGACATAATCGGGACCTTTCAGGTAAAATGACGGGTGCCTTTCATTATAACTTAGGGCAGCGTTTGCTAGACGACCATTAACCCTTAACACCGCATTTTTGTCAAAAAAAGGATTTAATGTTAAAGTGAACTTTTAGTCGAGATAGAAATAGAATTTTTTAAGTTTTGATACTCATTGTTATAGTATCTGGCTTGGGATTGGGACATCAGCCGTAATTTCACGAATTCTATTTCGGCTTGCGTTACATTTCCCCGGTTCTGAGTGAACTGAGTGCGATAACGTGGCAAACACGACTGAATGAAGCGAAACGCATGTGCCAACACTCGTAGGGCTCGAGCGTAAGAGGAAAATCTGTCAAGAAGATCATCAGGAGTGGCGATCATCAGAAGGGCTTCAACCTTCCGAGCCTCAGGAATCACAGCGATAGTTGGGTGAAATTTGTGCCAATGGTGTGGAGTCTGCAAAAGTCAACCGGGTCCATTCCACCACAGTGAGTTCCTTATGAGATCTTGGGGAGTGCATCCGCGAGTTCCAAGGTCTGCATGGTTTTCACTGGTTGGCACGTGTCTCCATTGCGCATTTTTCACGTTTTTCAGGATCTCCGCTATCCTGTTTGCCACATATGTCTTCCACATATAGGGGGGCTTTTCAAGCCAGGCCAAGACAATTGAGGAGTCTGACCACAAATGGAGTTCGTGTTCCGGTAACCGGAGTTCGGCTATGACGTGGTTGACCAATTTAGACAACAACACTGCTGCACATAGTTCCAGCCGAGGTAAACTAAGAGTTTTGAGCGGGGTCACCTTACTTTTGGAGACGAGCAACCGGGTAATAGGTGTAGAATTACCATCAACGGTGCGAATGTACAGGGTAGCACAATACTCCTTTTTCCGAGGAATCGCAAAATTCGTCAAGTTGGATATCGTGATGTGGAGAGAAACCAATCCATCTAGGAATTGCAATGTCCTTGAGAGCGGGCAAATTTTCAAGAAAGGAATTCTACTGTTCCAACGAGACTGGTTTGACACATTCATCCCAGTCCACGCCTTCCAGCCATAATCGCTGCAAAAGCATTTTTGCTTGAATGACTACTGGGGCTAGCCACCCGGCAGGGTCAAATAGGGCTGCCACCGCAGAAAGAATTTGTCTTTTGATAGCAGAAGAGTTAACGGATAAAGATTGGATATTGTAACAGAATGAATCACTGAGTGCATTCCATTTTATCCCTAGAGTTTTTGTCGACATCGCATCATACAATTTAAGAAAATCTCGATTCCGATTTTCAAATCTTCGGAGGGCAAATGAGACAGCAAATCGGGATGATTTGCTGTTAGTTTTTTAAGAGGTAGCCCTGCCGTTTTCAAAGCTTGTATAAGCTGTATTTGGGAATTCTTTGCAGTTTGCAAGTCGTGACCAGCGGATAAGATGTCGTCAACATATGTTTCATGTTTTAAGACTGAAGTAGCCATTGGGTGAGATGTTTGACAATCTTCCGCTAGTTGATGGAGAGTGCGTATTGTGAGAAACGGAGCGCAGTTCACACCGAAGGTGACCGTTTTTAATGAGAAATCTTGGATTTCCTCAGAGGGACTAGGCCGAAATAAAATGCGCTGATATTCGCGGTCATCTTTGTGTATCATTATTTGGTGATACATTTTTTGAATGTCCCCATTGTAGACATATTTATAGAGACGCCAATTGAGAATGACGCTCATTAAATCGGTTTGGTGGGTGGGCCCCGTGTGAAGAGCATGATTGAGAGAAATTCCACTAAGCGATTTTTCGAGGCATTAAATACGACGCGCACTTTTGTGGTTGTGCTTTCGGGTTTGAACACCGCATGATGGGGTAGATAGAAGGAAAAATATTTTCCGTCTCTACTTATCTCTTGCGAGGTCGTTTTAGGCATATGAGCTGCTGTCAGATACTCAGAGAGCACTTCGTTATACTGACATTGCAGCTCGGGGTTTTTCTTTAAAGAGAGCTCCATTCCGGTGTATTGCATGAGAGCTATATAGCGGGAAGGGCCCAGAGCTAGTTCCGAGGGGAACGTTTTCTTGAATGGTAGACGAACCACGTATCTACCATCAGACTGACGAAAAGTGGTACTGGCATACAACTGCTCACAGTACAAGTCATCTTCTGAAACTGGTCGGGATCCGGGAACTTCTTCAATTTCCCAAAATTTACGAACCAGTTCGCTCAGAGAAGGTTCGTTAGAGTGTGACACATATGTCGAGAATGAAAAACTGCTTACAGGACCGCTAGAGTGGGTGTGAAGAGGACCACCGAGGAACCAACCGAACACAGTGTTTTGAGCTAACAAACTACCAAATATGTTGGCTCTGATCATCCCATCGAGCATAATGTGTGGTATTACATCACTACCCAATACCATGTCTATTTGAGCTGGTTTATTAAAATTGGGATCTGCGAGCTCTTGTCCTTCAAGTTCTTTCAAATTCGGTTTCGAAAGCGGGTATGCAGGTAGAAAACTCGTAAGTTTTTGAAGCACTTTTGCTTACACTTCGAGATGAAAGTTGAGGGATTTTGTTACGAGACGTAACGAACAAATCTTGTTGGAGCTACCAACTATGTTACCTCCCATGCCAGAGATGTTGGTAACCAATCGTTCTGTGGGTAGAGCAAGGCGATCTTGCACTTTCTCTGATAAGAAAGTTCTTTGGGATCCTTGGTCAATCAGAGCACGCATAGTGAATATTTCTTCAAGATGTAAAATGTGTACTAAAGCAGTGGGTAAGACGACTTTAGCTTCATTTGCCGCAAAGAAAAAGGACACTTCCGCTACATCTTCTATTTGGGAGAGAGTCGGTTCTGCAGTAAAACCAATATTGGGGTCCACCGCTTGCGTGTGCAAAGAGTTTATAGAACGATTTCTTGAGGTACAAGGTAAGTGGTCACCTTCCCGATTGGTTTCTGGGGTTGGAAGATGAAGCATGGAGTGGTGCTGCTTCTTACAATGAAGGCAAGAAAAAAAGCTTTTGCACTGGGTTTTTACGTGCGAATACGCCAGGCAGTTAGAGCAAAATTTGTTCCGCTTGACATATTCAATTCTCCCTTGAGGTGAAAGGGCTTTGAATTTAGGGACATTCTTAGCGGATTACTTTGTTGGCAGTTCGGGCAACCAGAAAACTTTAATTGTTCAGTATCTTCTGCAAGATAATTTTGCACGTTAGCTCGAGTTTGGGCGTGATGTGGAGGCGCGTTTTGAGGAAAGCTAGAATTAAACTTATTCTACCCCAGCGCGTTATGGTTTCGACTGTTGGGATTTGTTGGTGGGAGCCTATTTTGAGCTATAGGCTGTGACCATTTGGGCTAAGCACCTCTGATGCTATTGAGTTTCTCTACTACCTCGTAGCGAGAGGTCAGAAATTCGTCCATTTGTATCCAAGATGGGAACTCTTTCCTGGAAGTAATGGATTGCTCCCAGAGAGCTAAAGTTTCCTCGGGTAACTTTGTGGAACACAAATAGACGCGGATGGGGTCCCAATGGTCAGTGCACACATTTTGGGCAGACAGCATGGCGAGGCAGTCATTGACGGTAGACTGAACCCTTTGGATTGCCACACTGTTTTCTGGTTGTCCACCAGTATCCTTTTGTTCTCATAGCGAGAGCGAAGAGCCTCCTACGCCAGCGGAAAGTTTTCGTCGCATAGCTGATACCTCTTTACAATATTCCCCGCTGGGCCACGGGTCTTATTGCGCAAGTGATATAGCTTTTGCGCGGGGGTCAACCTTGCGTGGTTGGAGTAGACTGCCATGAACATGTCTTTGAAGGATGGCCAGTCCTCATAACTACCGTAGAAAATCTCTGTATCACAAGGGGTACTTTGATACATGCAGAAGAATTTTCCCGGGAATTTTCTGGAAAGACGTGAAACGAGGATTGGTTTTGCAGAGTTGAGGTTTTAGGTGCTCTGGGAGCCCTTTGATCTTCGAGTAGTTTTTGAAGATCTAGGATTTGAGCTTTGCACCTCTTGTACGCTTCCTCACATTTGTTGAATGTGGCTTTGGCTGTGGGTTTAAAGGCTTCCAGCGACGAGTCCTCAGCGACCATGACCTCCTTAAATGCGCCGGTGAGCTTTATTCAGCATCGGTCAATTTCGGGTAGCGTAACTTGTAAGCTCGAGTTAGTGTGGTCTTCCACTGGTTCAGAGTCAAAATCTGAGCAGAATTTATCCATCTGTTCAGACGCAAAAATAAATTTGTTTTTAAGACTCATCTTTGGTTTTGCCTTTAGTTTTGCACGAGTTGATCTAAAAATCACTGCGTATTAGTGACTTTCTGAGAGGAAATGTCACTCTATTACTTATATGTATGGTAATGGGAGCTAATTCAGATGTTGCACGAGGTTGCAAATCTGAATTGCAGAGGAGTTTATTTGCAGTTGTTGCTCGAGGTGACAACTCTGCGATGTTGAGCTAGAGAGCAGGTTATATGTACTTAAAACCCCGAAAATACTTTGCAGGTGCCCGAGGTGGCAGCTCTGCACTATTGAGAAAATTCAAAAAATTTTACAAAAATTCTAATATTCAGAAATTGCACGAGATGGCAAGTCTGACTATCCTTAAAAAAAAAATTTGAGCAAGTTTAAACACTTCGACTATAAATACTATTCAGGGTTTGCCCGAGATGGCAACCTAAATATCCGTAAACAAAATTTGAGACCACGAAACTTCTTCAGTAATTGCCCGAGATGGCAACTCTGAATACCCCGTCAAGGATTTAAGAAAGGAACGGGATACTATTCAGGAGTTGCACGAGATGGCAACTTCGAATATACGTAAGAATTTCGAGAAAATCTAATATTATTCAGTAGTTGCACAAGATGGCATCTCTGAATACGCGTAAAAATTTCGAGAAAAATCGAATACTATTCAGTAGTTGCACGAGATGGCAACTCTGAATACGCGTAAAAACTTAGAGAGAATATCGGATACTATTCAGACGTTGCTCGAGATGGCAACTCTGAATACCCGTAAAAAATTTCAGAGAAAATTCTAACGAATACTATTCAGTAGTTGCTCGAGATGGCAACTTTGAATACGCGTAAGAAATCTTAAGAAAAAATTCAGTAGTTGCTCGGGATGGCAACTCTAAATACGCTTAAAAAATTTTGAGAAAAAAAGAATCCAACGAATACGATTCAGTAGTTGCTTGAGATGGCAACTCTGAATACGCGTAAACCCTTTAAGAAGAGAACCGGATACTGTTTAGTTGTGCCCGATATGGCAATCCTGAATCCGTAAAAAAAAAATTTGAGCATAGAACGAATACTATTCAGTAGTTGCGCGAGATGGCAACTCTGAATACGCTTAACTTAGAGAGAAAAACCGGATACTATTCAGTTGTTGCCCGAGATGGCAACTCTGAATATCCGTACAAAATTTGAGAATAGATCGAGATTTTTGAGAAAAGCTGTTTTTCGTTTTCAGAATTTTGGAGCAAACTCTGACTATACAAGCAATATTTTTTTTAAAAAACAGAAATTTATTCAGATATATATCAGATATAAATTATATCAGATGTGTATTAAATTATCTCAGATATATTTATTTAATACGCCAGAGATGTGTTTTAAACAAAATCTGTGTTTAAATATTTGTTTAAAAAAATATTTTTTTTTCTCAGATATGTTTTTAAACTGTTTGTTTAAAAATATGGATACAAAACGCGTGGGAATTGCGTGTATAAAAATTTTTTAAGCTGTATGTTTAAATTGTTTAAAATGTTTATTTTTAACGTGTGTTTAAATGTTGATTTTAAATATGTTACAACTATGCTTTTAAAATGTGTTTAGAACTGCTTGCTTTAAAGATGTTTAAAAATGTGCGTGATAGGTGTGTTTAAATAATGATTGTTTAAGTTGTATTTTAAACTGTGTGTTCCAATATTGTGTGCAATAATGTTTATTTTAAGACGTGTGCTTTTAAAATAAAATGGTTATTTTTAAAAGCGTGTTAAAATGTTGATTTGAATTGTGTTTGAGCTGTGCTTTTAAAATGTGTTTAAAAATGTGTGCAAAAATTGGTATAAATGTGTGAAATGTGTGTATAAAATTTTGGTGGTTTGAAAATGTGTAAAAAAAAATGGGTATACATGTGGAAATGTGTGTATTAAAAAAATTGTCTAAAATATGTTTAAAATGTGTATTAAATGTATTTAACCTGTACGTGTGACTGTGTGCCAATTGGCGTGACCTCCACTGTTCTTAATTTTGTATATGGGTAGTATATGAATATATATAGATGTATTTTTTTCCCCAGTGTGTCTAATGTGGGTGAGTGTGTGTGTGTGCAGTTGCACTCAGAGTACGTAGGATTATGTAATGCAAAACTTAACCTTTTTGACCTTGACCTTTGAACGTGGTGACACAATTGTCGCCGCTTTATCCATCGCTTCCTGCTGTTCCGCTGCTGTTGAAGAGCTGTCTGATGATGTAGAGCCTCCGCTGTACGAGCAACCGGAGTCGCTCTGATGTAATTTTTCTGTAGCTCCTTCGTATTAACCACACTTTTTTTTTATTTTAGTTTTTCTTTTTAACACACCACACTAATGCCTTTGTGCACACTATTATTTTTGATTGTTCTTTTTTTACGTTTTCTATTAATTTATATTTCCTTTAATTTTGTTGATTTTCGTTTAATTGCTCACACGTTTTTTCTTCTTTTTCAATATAAATGGCTGACTGGTATGTAATAACCAAAATATACTGGCTTACCTTTGCTTCGTATTGTTAAACCGCATGGTTGCACAAACGGCCGATGTATTAGTGTGAGTACCTTTTTTTATTTTGCCGTCAGACCTGCAACACTTGTCACTTTTTTTTTTTTTTTTTTTTATATCTATCGATGAAATGTTGTTTTGTCCAGGACTGACTCCTGTGAAGGCTCAAAGGATCAATGAATATTCCGGGATGGATGATGGATGAAGAAAGAATAACTCGTATGGGGTTGTTTCAAGTAGTTCACAAACAGTTTATTTTTCCGTACTGGATGTAATTTGAGAATAAATGGTTTTACAAAAATTTGTAGATAAATGATTTTATAAGATGGTTTAAGATGAAATAATGATAAATGATTTATTTAAGATTATTTAATATGAAAAAATGAGCAGCACAAAAAAAGATGAGTTATACGGTGGGCGATCGCAACCAAACAACAAAAAACCGGAAATCGCCATACAGTTTTGTAGTTAAGTCTAGTTCGAAAAAAAAGTAAGTGTTCCGAAAGTTCAAAGGTACAAAGTACTAATTAAAATATACAAAATAATACTGCAAGGACACCGATCAGGGAGACTTCAACAATTATTAAGGGAAATATGAAATGAATGGACCTTACGCCACATGTCCTCTGAACTTTTTTTGAAATTTTAAATTTTCGCTGTAGAAATATAATTCGAGATATTTTAAAAAATGTTTTGATGAGGAATGATAGCATTTAGTTCCGTAAGTCAAACAAAAGTTTCGTCTAGTGATTATCTTTATTATTAAGGGAGATATAAAATGAATGGACTTACACCACTTGTCCCCTGAACTTTTTTTGAAATTTCTCATTTCCGATGTAGAAATATAATTCGAGATATTTTTAAGAATGTTTTGCTGAGGAATGGTAGCATTTAGTTCCAGCAGTCGAACAAAACTTCCACCTAGTGGTTATCTTCATTACTAAGGGAGATATAAAATGAATGGACTTACGCCACTTGTCCTCTGAAAAAATTATATAATTTGTCAGAACAATAACTACGTATTGCATTTTATTCAGAGATTACATAAGCTAGGAGTTTCTAACCTGGAGTCATAAATATGTTACATATTCCTCTTCACTTCTATGTACTCAACGCAATTTCCTTAAAAAATATACTTACGCCACTTGTGCTCTGAGCAGCTCATATTTTCCCACAGCTTGGAAAAAGGCAAGGGTGGGTCTTTATACCCAAGGCAGGGAAGACATCACATAACACCCCTAAAGACTTCAGGCCCATTAGCCTAACATCTTTTCTATTAAAGACGTTAGAACGCCTCTTAGATCTGTATCTACGCAGTACCATTGATTCTGCACTACTATCGGCTTCACAGCATCCCTACAACAAAGGAAGATCCGTGGAAACGGCCCTACACATACGCTGGTCGGGACTATAGAAAAATCCTTCATAAATAATGAGTTTACTTTGGTTTCTTTCTTAGATACAGAAAGAGCTTTTAATAACGTAACACCACAAGCAATACGACGAGCACTAGTCGGACTGGGCGTGAATAAGATCATTACAGAGCTTATAGACAAGCTATACAAGCATACAAGCATACAGCGCCATTAGATCTGTCTCAAGAGGTACGCCTCAAGGAAGTGTTCTCTCTCCACTCATCTGGAATTTGGTAGTAAATGACGTACTCCTATATCTTGAGAGGGATGGATTTGTAGTGGCAGCCTACGCCGATGACCTAGCAATCGAAGTCAGAGGCAAGTTTCCTACTACTCTATGCAACATTATGCAAAGAGCCCTTTGCAGACTTGAACAATGGGCCAAGCCCTAAAGTCTTGGAGTTAATCCGGCTAAAACAGAGCTAGTCCTATTTACCAGGAAATATAAAATTCCGTCCTTAACACCAATCATACTAAGTGGTACTGTTCTGTCCCTTGCGAATAATGCAAAGTATCTGGGACTTATACTCGATAGAAAGCTCAGCTGGAAGTTAAACATAGCAGAGCGCACTAAAAAAGTCTCAGTGCCACTTTATACTTGTAAGAAAGCCATAGGAACAAGAGGGGGGTTTTCACCTCGTATCGTTCACTGGCTGTATACTGGGGTCATAAAACGTATTCTTCTATATGGAGTAGTAATATGGTGGCCGTCCATAGACAAGGTCACATATATGAAACAACTCCAAAAAATGCAGAGAATGGCATATATATGCATCAGCGGTGCTCTGAGAACAACACCGACTGCAGCCCTAGAGACCATACTTCATCTTTTACCACTGGACCTGGTTGCCAAACAGACATCCCCCTGTTCGGCGATAAGACTTAGAGAACTGGGAGTATGGAAAAGTATGACAACGGGTCACTCATCCATACTTAACAACTTCAGCTTCATTCCATCAAGAACTGATTATTGCAAGCCCTCGCATTCCTTCGAAGGAAGGTATGGTACGCTTAATCCTCCTAGAACATACTGGGCCAATGGTGCACCATGGAAACGAGGGTGTCTATATTTCTATACAGATGGATCAAAATTAAACGACAAGGTCAGGTATGGGGTCTACTCAAAAGAGTTTGGAATATCTCTGGCTCGTAGGCTTCCTGACCACTGTAGTGTGTTTCAAGCCGAATTGATGGCAATAGGGGAGGTTGCAGCATGGCTTTCAAAAAACGTTGTCTCTAAACGGGAAATTCATATCTTCTCTGATAGTCAGGCTGCGAAAAAATCGTTGGAACAAGTAGCCACAAAGTCTAAAGTAGCCAAAGAATGCCGTGCTTCATTAGGGGAAATGTCGAACTATTTCAGCATCAACCTAATATGGGTACCTGGGCATAAAGGCATAAAAGGTAATGAAAAAGCAGATGAGCTCGCTAGAAATGGGACACAAGCGCCACTATTAATGGTGAACCCACCGGGTATCCCGTTAGCGACTCTCAAGCTGCTAATCAGTAACAATATCATATCGAAAGCCAACACTAGGTGGGCTGAGCTCTCGACATGCAGAGCATGAAGGCTTATCTGGCCGACACTGGAGCTGGGGCGATCGAGAGCCCTCTTCTGGATGGCAAGACCAGAACTAGCCACAATAGTGGCTGTTATCACAGGGCACTGCTTGATAGGCGGACATGCCTACAGGTTAGGAGCTATCTCAAATGACTTCTGTAGAAGCTGCAGGGACGAGGAAGGAGAAGAAACCATCTCCCATCTTCTGTGCTCCTGTCCTGCGCTAGCCAGAAGAAGGCACAAATATTTAGGCTCTTTCTTCTTTCAAGAGCTTGACGACCTGTCAACGACTGATCAGGCGTCTAAAAGGGTTCATCAGGAGCTCAAGTTGGTTCCATTATTAATAAAAGCCTGTGTGCAGCGGTATCACAATGGACCTATCTGGTCTAAGTGAGCTGGTGTATGTATTTCATATACACCGGCTGCCGCCTCTACCTAACCTAACCTAGGTTTGATTGCGATAAAAACGTATTTGAGAAGAATTCCGACTGGGTCCATGTGTCTGTCCGGGACTTAAGAAGAAGTTAGGGTTTCTTCTGTTTGGAGTAGAGTTCTGTGTATTCCCTCGTTGTTTTGAGCTTTTGAGGCTATTTGTCCTCTCAACAACTTCGTATCGCGCGTTCAGGAATTCATCCATTTGTTCCCAATTAGGCAGTTCCTTCCTGAAGTTCGGCGATTGTTCCCACAGCGCCAACGTATCTTTCGGGAGTTTCGAGGAGCAGAGGAATACTAATATCGGGTCCCAGTTGTCGACACTAACATCTTGCGATGTGAGTATTGAAAGACAATCGTAGATTGAATTTTCTGGATAGCCACACTATTCTCTGAAGACGCTACTGGTAGTTTGAACAGTATTTTTAACTGGTTGTCCACCAGAATCCTTTTATTCTCGTAGTGTGAGCGAAGAGCTTCCCACGCTAGAGCAAAGTTTTCATCGCAAAGTTAGTATCTCTACTTTTTACCCTGCAGAGCCACGGGTTTTATTTCGCAAGTGATACATTTGCGCTGGGGTAAGTGACTCGAATAGACTGCCGGGAACATTTCCCTTAAGGATGGCCATTCCTCATAACTACCGTAAAAAATCTCTGTATCACAAGGGGGTACTTTGATACAGGCCGTAGAGTTTTCGTGGAATTGTGAATTTTCGGAAAAGCCATGAAAAGATGATTGTCCTTGAAGTGTTAAGGCTTGCACTACTCTTGGCAACTATTTGATCTTCAAGTAATTTTCGAAATTTTAGTATTTGAGTCTTGCACCTTTTGTATGCTTCCTCACAAGTGTTGAACTTGGTTTTATTTGTTTTAAAAGCTTCCGCTGCTGGGTCCTCCGTGACCATGACCTCTTCAAATGCGTCGGTGAGTTACTTCCAGCATTAGTCAATTTCGGGTAGAGTTATTTGTAAGCACGAATCAGTATGATCTGTTCTTGAGACTAGCACCCCTATTACGAGTTTTCATACGATAGACGATAAACGCTTGCAAGCGTATCGTAAAAACAACAGTTTTCATATTATCGTTTTCATTCGCTTGATAGATGCACAATTGTGAATGCCAGTGATTTCTGATTACATTTTACTGTTTATTTTGACAAAACAGCTCAATCTGAAGTATTTTTAAAGGAATAATTTCGTGTCAGCAACGTCAAAATTTAAAAAAAAAAATAAAGAAAAGCACAAGTTAGGTTTACGTGAAGTGATCAAAGTGAAGATGAGACTCGTACAGAGGAGGTCGAAAGAAGGAAATTGAGAGATGCTTCCAATCCTTTGGAAATTAACCGGATAACGTAAGTCCCAAGTCAGGCAGACTTTTGTCACCTCAACATTACCAATTTTCTTTGGGTTTGTTTAAATTTCGGACAAATTTTCGACTTTCGAAAGAATCGTTTTTGTATGTTTTCACGGAAATAGAAAACAAATTGCGTGAAAGAAAAAACAAATCATCTATACTAAACATTCTGAAGCTTTGCGCAGTTTTGAGATTCCTTGCGCAGGGATCATACAAACTGAGTGTGGGATATGAGGCGTTGATTAAGTTAGCACAACCTACTGTATCTATTGTCATGGCACAAGTTCTGAGTGCTTTACAAAGCACACTCTGCAGCAAGTGGATAAACTCTACGTACACGGAAGAAGAAAAAAGGAGAGCGAAAGCAAACTTTTGATGGGACACACACACATCAAATATAGCTGTGGTGAAAGGAACACTTGGTTATTAGGTGTTAAGATAACTTTAAAATGTTAAAGCTCCATTTATCTAAAAATTAATTTTCTAAGGTGATTCTGACTATGCTTTAGCACCTTACCTTTTAACACCTTTCAGAAATCTTTAGAAGGCTCCTAGGAAGCGTGTATAATTCACGACACTCCAAAGCTCGCAATATTATTGAAAGGATGATTGGTGTTTTAAAGGGCTGGTTCCGATGTTTGCTTAGTGCTCGCGCGCTTCACTACACTCCCACAAAAGCCACTTTAATTATAAATGTTTGTGCAGCGTTACATAATATGTGCAATAATTATAATGTATCCTGCGACGAAGTGCTTGAAGACGCGCAAGATGGAGATTTGGAAGATGTAAGAGAAACAAGTGCAAGCGATTCTTCAATGCGACAAGTTGCAGAGTAAATCAGGAGGAAGGTGCACTTGTGCTTACATTAACATTTTGTGCTTTTTTTTGAAAATAAATAACATTATTATTACTTAACGTGCAAATCGTTTTGTCATGTTTTCGTTTAAAAAGGAGTAGAAATTAACAATATTCAAAAAAGTAGATACATTTTCAATGCATTAAAGCAAACTCTTAAACTAGTTGGTACTTCAGTTCAGTTCAGTTCAGATGCAAGGGAGAGAGTGTAGACTCAAAACTGTCAAAGCTCATACAAAATAAGAAAACAGGATGAAAACGAAATGAAAAAATTTCGAACTGTTAGAGTTTAATACTTTATGAAAACACTACTTTGTAATTTAACGAAATGTTTTTGTATAGAAGCTTTTTGTGATTTGTATTTATATTTTTTCTCAAATAAAATTCATCTATTTTTCAAGTTTCAATTCTAAAAGGTCATGGGCCCAGCCTAAAAAATAAAATAAAAAAGAAAAGAATATCAACCACATAAATAGCCAGGTTTGGTATTTTCTTTCCTTCTCGAACGCAGTTAGAAGTACATCTCAAAATGATGATTAGTTGGGTGATAGTGGTGGATCGGCGCACATGACAAGAGATGGGAGTTCGATCAAGGCACCTAAACCATATAGTTTAGAAGTCAAAGTAGCCGATGACATCTTGAAGGTATTATCAAAGGGGGATATTAAGTTAAATGTCCTGATGGAACTGGTGATGTTTGTTCAATTAATGTGCGAAATGTATTGCACGCTGCTGGAGTTTCAGAGAATTTGTTGTCGGTTAGTCAGATTGTCAAACAAGGTAATTATGTGCTATTTGATAAGTCGGAATGCAAAGTCATTAACGGTGATAACAGGGTGGTGGTAACTGCGTCAAGTATCAATGGCATGTACAAGTAAGATATGTCACAAATTAATGAAGTCTTTCTGCCTGAACAAGGAGATACCTTTGAGAAGTGGCACAAACGTTTTGGTCATTTAAATTCTGATTGTTTAAAGTTGCTGAGAGGTGGTCTCGTGTGTGGCGTAAATTTCCATGACGTCAAGATGAAAAGAGCTGTTTGCAAGGGATGTGCGCAGGGAAAGTATATTCGTGGAAGTTTTCCTATTAATGGTCATCGTGCTTCAAGAAATTAAGAAGTTGTTCATTCAGCCGTCTGTGGACCCATTTAGATAAATTCGTTGGGTGTTAGCAGATTTTACGTTATATTTGTGGATGACTTCATACGTCAGATCATTGTTTATTTCATTAAAAATAAATCGGAAGTGGTTGATAAGTTGAAGAAGTTCAAGGCAATGGCTGAAAATCAACCTGGTGAGAAGCTGAAGATTTTACGAAGCGATAATGGTAGGGAATACATCAACAAGTCAATGCAGGCAGTTTTAAAATCAGCTGGAATAGTTCACCAAATATCTGTGGCATATAATCCTGAACAGAATGGTTTGTCAGAACGACTTAACAGCACACTTACGGAAAAGGCGATGTGTATGCTTCATGATGCGAAACTCTTTTATTGTTTATTAAAAAGGAATGAAAATTTTATTTTCTCATTTGATAAAATTTAAAAAAGTATTTCAAATTGAACAGTTTATAAAACAACAAGTAAAACATACAAAGTCTAATTTATAACATCCCCACTAGTATTTGCATTTTGCAACCCAATTAAACTGCAACAATGTTTGTGCTTTGATAATGGTAAGCCTTTGGTCATAACATCTGCAGTCATATCTTCAGTACGATCTTGAGCTTATTTTCATTGACTAAGTCCCGCAAAAAATGATGCCTTATATCAATGTGCTTTGAACGTCCATTGTAAAGATTATTCTTCGATAGGTTTATTGCACTCTTGTTATCACATCAAATTTTAAGTTCCTTTGATGTATTGTGAAGTTCCTTAAACAAGGACTTCAACCACAGAGCCTCCTGGGATGTGTACGCTAGAGCCATATATTCTGCTTCAGTTGACGAGAGCTACAGTAGGTTGTTTTTTAGAACCCCACGATAAACTACCTCCTTGATACTTGGAAATATATCCCGTAACTGATTTTCTATCGCTTGCATCACCAGCCCAGTCAGCATCAGAGTATCTTTCTATGGTTCCTTTATCGTCTCTGCTGTATTCAATCTTCCAATGAACTGTACCTTTCATATATCTCAGTATGCGCTTTTCAGCAGACCAATGAGCTCTTCCGGGGTTGTTATTAAATTTGGATAACATCCCCAGTGCAAAACATAAGTCTGGACGACTTACCTAAGCTGCATACATGATGCTCCCGATTACTTCTTGATAAGGTACTGTCTTCATCTCAACTTTTTCTTCATCACTTGATGGACAAAGTTCTTGAGATAGCTTCTGATTGATATCAATTGGTGTTGAGATCGCATTGCAATCATCCATACTATACCGTTTCAAAACATTCTTAATGTATTGTTCTTGATGAATCCAGAGTTTACCCAATTTTAAAATTGCTTTTAAGTTCCTCCTTTATGTTGGTCTTGTACTCTAAAATGCTCGTGAATATAAGAATATCGTCGACGTATATCGCTTAATATATGATTTGATCCTTCGTTATATTGTAGTATATACACGGATCTGTATGCGACGGATTCAAACCGATATTTTTGAGTACCTTGTCCAGCTTCTTATTCCAAACACGACTTGCTTGCTTTAGCCCATATAAAGATTTTTCAAGGCATACTTTTCCATTGTCCACTGGAAAGCCTTCAGGATGTTTCATATATATCTCTTCTTCCAGCTCGCTTTGTAAAAACGCTGTTACCACATCCATTTGATTAATATCGAGATCAAAGCGGACGGCTAAGCTGAGTTAAAGTCGTATGGATGAGTACCTTGCAACTGGCGGAAATGTCTCTTGGTAATCAATTCCATGCAGCTGAGAGATCCTTTAATCACAAGTCTTGCCTTGTATCGCTCTAGGTCCATTTGCAATCGATAAGTTTTTATCCTCTGGTAGCTGGACTAACTTTCACGTTCTGTTTTCCAACAAGGAATTATACTCTTCTAACGTCGCTTGTCTCCACTTCTCGGAATTTCTGCGTGCCAATGCTTCTTTGATTGTCCTTGGATCTTCATCAAAGAGTTCTCTTGCAACATAAGAAACATAATTATCTCTAACCCCGGCCTTCGTTCCCGAGTTGATCTTCTTAATTCTCTCAAAGGTTCATCTTGGTGCTCTTCATATGCAATTCCAATATTAGATGGTGTTTCAATAGCACCTTCATTACCCGAAAAGAACTGTTCGTCTTCATCATTTTCAAGGGGCAAATCGCCATTTATATTTACTGTCATTTCCCCTACTGCATGGCATATCGGTTGTGTGATATAAAAATCATCGACTTCCTTATTCACTCGTTCAAAGAATTTTTTTTTCAAAAAACACTGCGTCTCTATGAACTACAACCTTATTTTTGTCTGGATCTTTAAAGTGATACGATTTGTGATTTGCTGAGTATCCCACGAATATTACTTCCTTACCCTCAGGATCTAGCTTTCTCCTTTTTTCTTTTGGCAAATGAATTACTGCTTGGCACCCAAACACTTCCGGGCTTTCTCCTGCAGACCTTTGCAAGGTGTTCGATTTATATAATACGCTGCTGTGTTCATGGCTTCAGCATAAAATTTCTGTTCTAGTCTCGCTTCTAGCAGCAAACTTCGTGCTTTCTCAATTAGTGTCCGATTCATCCGTTCAGCCATACCATTTTGTTCTGGTGAGTATGGCACTGTAAGTTGATGCTGAATTCCAGAATTCCTGATGATTTTCATCATATTTGCATTGGTATATTCAGTACCGTTGTCGCTTCTCAACGATTTAATTAGCTTTCTTGTTTGGTTTTCTGCAAAGTTTTTGAATTCGACAAACGTTCCAAAAACTTCATCTTTGCCTTGAAGAAAATAAACAAAAACTTTTCTTGTGAATTCATCCAGGAAAACCAGCACATATCTTAAACCTCCAATCGACTTTTGTTCCATTGGTCCACATACGTCAGTGTGAACCAGCTCAAGCACTTCATTTGCACGCGTTCCAATATCGTTAAAAGGTAAACAAGTAATTTTTGCTTTAACGCACGTTATGCATTTTTCGTCATCAACATTGTTGCAAATTCCACTCACTGAACCGTCCACCATCTTCATAAAAACGCCACTACTCGGATGTCCGACACGCTTGTGCCATAGTTTCAAGTTACCTTTCTCACAGGATACATAAGCCGTTTGCTTCATTACTTTATTTAGGCGAAACATCTCATTGATATGCTCAGCAGTCGCAATCACATCCCCTTCGTCGTTGATGACCCTGCATCAAAACTTCATGTCCTTTGCTGACAATTTTTGATACTGACAGTAGATTTGTGCAAAGATCAGGTACATGCAAGACATCAGTTAATTCAATATCGTGCACTTCACCTTTCGTAGTATACAGTTCCATATAGATGTTACCGACTCCTTCTACATTTACGTTTGTCTTGTTCGCGATTATAACCTCTGTTTTATTGGGTTTGATATTGGTTGTGAATTGATTGCTGTCCGAGCACATATGTGCAGATGCACCTGAGTCGAGATACGACTCAAATTGTTTGATTGCTGTAGCCGCAAAAGATCCTAGCATTGCTTGACCATTCTTCTTTAGTTTGAAAGATTTCTTTGTAGGACAATTTGCAGCAAAATGGCCGAATCCTTGACAATTATAGCACCTTGGCCCTTTGTTGCCTTTACTGGTTTTTCTTAAGTTTTTGTTGACCAGAAAACGCTGTTTCGTCGCTAGTTTTATCGCACTTGACATCTTGCAGAAGCTTAATTTTAATTGCGTCGCCTGTTATTTCCATACCTGTGGTGCGTTCATGTAACTTACAATTAGTTGAGAAATTGTAAGAAATTGAAACTGCTCAACTCTAACGATAGAAAACAAGTGTTTATGTACATCATGAAACTCACCAATTGAGATATTCATGGTGGGTTGACAATTTGACATATGTGATTGAGAATTGTATTCTTGTTTAAAAAAAATTTGTGCCAATCAAGTAAATAAAACAAAAACAAAAATAAGCGTCGGAAGGCGTCCTCCAGACCTTCCAAGGCAGAGCAGCCCCCAGCAATGCCATCAGAAAATAATAATACGGTGATTTCTCATACACCATCTTCTATTCCTCCATTGACTAGTAGCCCAAATACGATTTCAACTACGCCTAACAGTCATTTGACTTTAAGAGCAGTTTCGAGGACCAGAAATGTTTTCATTTCACGTCTTCAGCCCGACACATCAATAGAAAATATATTGACGTTTGTCAGGCAATCCAAGTTAGTGAACTCAAATGCATTCTGTTCATGCAAAAAAATTGGTAATAAGCCTTCCCATGCTTCTTTTATTCTAACAGTTGCAGCCGAAGATTTTACAACTGTTCTTAAATCTAACTTGTGGGCCGATAATATTCTTGTTACTGAGTTCAAGCCAAAAACTAAGTCTAAAAGGGTGACTCAAGCCGCCCGCCAGACTCAAAAAAACTAAATAGGCTGTCCCTTTACTATCAAAATGTAAGGGGACTACGTTCTAAGACGCAGAGCTTATTTCTATCAACTCAAAATTTCTCTGAGGATATTATCGCGTTAACAGAAACGTGGCTAAACGGAAGCATTACTGATTTGGAATTGTTTGACAATAGTTTTCAAGTTTTTAGAAAAGACAGATACACTGACAATATTTCTTCTGTCGGTGGTGGTGTCCTTTTGGCTGTGAGGAACTGCTTTGTCAGTTTTATTGTTGACATTCCCTGCTCTTGTAATATTGAACTAATTTGCGTTAAAGTTATACATTGTAACTCTAATGCATATGTTATTAATGCATATGTTCCTCCTAAGAGTAGTGTAGAGGTCTATGCAAGCCTTGCGGAGTGCATAGATAACATAATTGATTTACTAGACGTTAATGACGACATTTTATTATTGGGCGATTTTAATCTACCTGATTTAAAATGGCATTCTTCTGACGATGATACGTACTATTGTGCATCTAATTCGAAGACCCGCCAAGAACATATATTTGTTGATAATATATGTTCAGACTTACAACAAGTGAGTTGTATTTATAATAGTCTTGAAAGACTTCTTGACCTGGTCTTAACTACAGACAGTAACAATGTTGTTGTTAAGAGGGCCTTTCATGCTCTAACTACTGTTGATGAATATCATCCACCATTGAGTATTTGGTACAAATCCGACAGAGCAAATATAGTAAATTCTAATTCAGCAGATAAGCTTTATGAATTCAATTTTAAAGACGCTGACTTTTTGAAGTTGAATCAGTTGCTTCATGGTAAACTTAATGCAATTTTAGAATATATAAATGTAAATTGCCTTGATGACTCCATACATTTTTTTTATATGGAACTCTTTGCTGTGTTTTCTCAATCAGTACCTTATAGTCTCAAATTTGCGAGGAATTCTGCGTACCCGTGGTACACAAAGTATTTAAAGACTCTTCGCAACAACAGGAATAGGGCATGGAAGAAATACGTCTGTAGCTTAGGCTCAAACGACCTAGAAACTTACAAACGTTTGTTTCTGGAATTTGAAAATCGCTCAGCTACATTATATCACGAATATTTAGATAATGTTAAGCTGAGAATATTGACAGATCCAAAGAAATTTTGGGGATTCGTAAACACAAAGAAGAAATCTGATGGATTTCCTTCTTCATTTAGAACTCCTGAGGGATTTACTGACAATCCCGTCAAAATTTGTGGCCTATTCGCCAATCTTTTTAAAGAATCATTCTGTTCAGATTCTTTTACTCCTGATGGGAGTACTTTGAATATATGAATTCCGAACCCAGAGTATCTTTGGAACATATATCCTTCACTCCAGAGGATATTTTAATGTATATTAGATCGATCGATGAGGAGTTTGGTGCTGGACCTGACGGTGTTCCTGCCGCAGTGTTAACACAATGCGGTTCCGTTTTGAGTCAACCACTTTCTTTATTATTCAATAAATCTATTAACGAAAGTTATTTTCCACTTTTTTGGAAAAAATCATTTATAAGTCCTATTTTTAAAAAGGGTTGCAGGAACGATGTTAGTAACTATAGGCCTATCGCTAAGCTCTCATCGATTCCAAAACTTTTTGAGCGGATGGTGTATGATCGGGTGAAAATTCACTGTGGGGAAGTCATAACAACTCGTCAGCATGGTTTTGTGAATGGCAGATCCACTGTGTCTAATCTTCTCGATTTTACAACATTCTGCTTATTCTATTGATTCTGGTAACCAGGTCGATTGTGTTTACACTGACTTTAGTAAGGCATTTGATAAGCTACCACACAATCTAATCTTATTTAAACTTGAGTTAATGGGATTTCCACAATATTTTGTGAACTGGATTAAATCGTATTTGGTAGAGCGATCTTATCAAATACGTTTCCGAGGCGCATTGTCTTCTGAATTTATTGCTGGATCAGGTGTTCCTCAGGGTAGTCACCTTGGTCCTCTTCTGTTTATTTTAGCTATCAATGATGTAACTCACGTCATTGAACACTCTCATCTGCTTATTTATGCCGATGATATGAAAATATACAGAACGATTAATTCTAGAGATAATTCAGATCTACTCCAGTCTGATCTAAAATCCTTTGAAGTTTGGTGTTCTAAAAATAATATGTTTTTAAATTCAGATAAATGCCAAACTATGACCTTTTCGCGAAAAAGGAATAATTTTATATTTGATTATAAGATTAAAGATACTGCCTTGAGTCGTGTAGACACCGTCAAAGACCTAGGTATATGCATGGATTCTAAGCTGTCGTTTAACATTCATATTGATAATATTTGTAAAAAAGCATCTTCAATGCTTGGTTTTGTAAAACGCTGGGCCAAAGAATTTAATAGCATGATTACAACTACAACGTTGTATTACGCAATCGTGCGTCCTCACTTAGAGTATGCAAGTCAAGTTTGGTCCCCAAGTTACAATGTGCATGTTGATCGAATAGAAAGAATCCAAAAACGTTTTGTTCAGTTTGCTCTAAGGGGCTTAAGTGGAACTGACATATTAGACCTTCCTCCTTATGAGGATCGTTTAAAACTATTAAAAATGCAGTCTTTAGGTGATCGAAGGAAATTGGCAGATATCGTATATTTACACCAGCTCATAACAGGTGTATTCGATTCTCCAGAACTTCTTTCTCACATAAATTTTAACACTAGCCGTAGAAGCAGTAGAAACGCTAACAACTTAATTTATTTGCCATTTAGTAGAACAAATTATATGGCTACTGCTCCTTTAAGTCGCATGAGTTCCTTTGTTAACAATTGTAGCGTTTTTGATGTTAATTTGTCAAAAGGTCAACTCAAAAGTAGATTAAAGTTAGTTGTGTAATTAGATCTATATATACGCATGGTTAGTTGTTACGTCTTGTGTTGTCCCTGAGCCCAACCCATTTATTGGTGGGTAAATTTTTCCCACATTAACTTGTTTGTGGTCACGGGTATCCATAACATTGATATTTTCAATGATTACTGGGTAGTGGCTTTAGATGGGTTAATGCTGAGGAAGTGCGATATAGCTGTAGTAGCTGAACTCTATTGTTATTGCATGTTAGAAAAAAATAAAAAAAAAATGTTTAATCTCAACTGCATGTAGATCAATATATAAGGTAAAAACTGTATTATTTTAATTTGAAAATTGTTTGTAATGATTGTTTTTTTCGTGAATTTCAGCATTGAAAACTTGGCAAATTTTCATTTTTTGTATTGAAATGCTTCATCTCGCTGTACTGTCGCTTATGTAGTTGATGCTGTCCAGCGGGATTTGGAATAGTGCGCACCCAAAAGCCCCAGCACCGGAGCTCTATACAGTGTGCTGCACTCTCAACAGCAAACACATGTAAAAAGTTCAAACAGAAATGGCGAGCACTGACACATGCTAGCTACGAACACCAGCACACTGCAATTGGGGCTGGGGGCAAATAAAATAGCACGTTCACCGGGATCTGACGTAAGGAAATACCCGATACAGGGAACATTTTACTGTATTTTTTTTAAATGTGACAACCATTCAAAGAATGATGAACTTTAGCTCTTCTTCGAGAAATGGCTCCCCAAACAAAAAATTAAGAAATCACTTCATATCTCAATATCCCCTTCGAGATATATAGCATTTTATATTTTTCCGAAGATTTTGCGAACTTTTTATCGATAAATATCGGAAAATACTAAAAAAAAGACCCAAAATCGGTTTTTAATTTTTCAACGACCGCCATTTTGTATGGTGGTGGTGCATTATTAATTCATACAACCAACGTAGAAGGAAGACCGCGATTGCAGCCATTCTAAAACAATCCAAGCTATCGCGTTCTGACACGAAACCCACGTAGACACCTCACAGGACACTTCACACCAGACAGGACACACGCTCCAAGTACACACCTTAAGGATAGTACAAAGCCGACCACACTCATCATAGAAAGTAGCCCCGTTCACACCACCCTGAAGGTCAACAAGTAAGTCACTTAGTTTACCAAATAAAACGCATTTCCACCACCTAAGAAGAAAACATATAAAAGCGCAAACACGCAGCGCAAATTGATCCAGTTGCTCACAGTCATCATCAGGCCACAGCTCACCTACATTTTCCTTTCCAATAAAATCCCATCCAAAATCATGTTAAGGACTAAGGGTTGCTTAGCATCTCCCTTAATGCTACCACAAATATTATTTTCCTCTTGGCTTATATAACCTGCGTTATATTACTATGTCTTTGTTCTCCGTTCTCCACGAACACGCCACCCTGTTTGATTTTGACACCAGAGACTAAGAATTGCATTCTGTCTGGTCGACAAATCTTACCCTGTACTCCACGAGTACTCTCTCCCCTCATAGTTCGCATACCAAGGGCAAAGGGTTGCACACTGCTTGGCATGAAAGATTCCATATAGTCGCATATATAATTTTCACATCAAGAAAATAACTGTACCCGCATCACGCCATACGCGAAGGCCATAATACGAGCATGGCATAAGCAAGCAGCAGCGAAAGCACTGAATAAACGAAATCCAACTACAGAAACCGGAAGCAACTGTACCGTAGAGACGTGACAAAACATAAATAGGAATAGGGTGCGACAACGCGTTAAGCACTCATTCAACACAGTGGCGTATCTCGAGGGCCGAGGTATCAGCGCCCCAACATTTGATACACATTCCAATAAATAAGAATCCAAAACTGTCAAAGAACGACAGACGATATATATATAATTTCACCGCGTAAATAAAAAATAAATAATCAAAATTGAATGCAATGCAAGCAAAAAATATATAATTCATAATTTTCTTTAATAAACATAATCAGATGCTTTCATTTTACCATTTACACTTACATACAACCGCATACTCAAAATGTATACTTAGATTAAGTTGATCTTTAAAATAAATAAAGCAAGATTGAATTAAAATAAAAATTAAAAACCTCTTATAAATTCTTTGTCTCGAACCTTGGACAGCATAATATTCGCACATTCTGAAATTAATCAAATTATATTAGCAGTAATAAATTAATGGGATTTAATTTAATAACTAAATTAACTCAATAAAAATTTAATGAAAATTTTCACGGTACGGTGCAAATAATATCTACGCTTTCATGACAAAGCCTAAAGGGGACAAATCCCAAATATAACATAATAAAAATCGAATAATATAATAAGAAAATTCCACAGCTTTCCGGCAAAGCACAAAAAAAAAAAAAAAAAAAATAAGCAACGAACATAGCCAAAAATCGAAATAATATAACCAACATATCAACGCTTTCGAGGCAAAGCATAAAAATACAAAATCAAGAGCTTTCACAGCAAAGCATTAATACAACAAATTCAACGACAACATATATCGACGGTTTTCATAATAAACGCACGATCCGGTTCCACCAACAACTCTACAAAAAACTAAAATAAAACATAAACATAAAAATATAAAAATTATATAAAACAAGTATAATAACAAATTAAGAAAAAAAATAATAAAGTACAAGTATTATACAAACACCAAAATCACCAGAGCAAGATCATCGCTGCTCCAAATCAACAATTAACACACAGCAAATATCAACATGCTTAAAACATCCTGGATATACGGTCTCCGAAAGGACGAGCTTTTAGCGTATCTTCAACAATTCAAGCTTGAGAGCACAGGTACCGTCGAGGAGCTCCGTAAGCGCCTTGCCGCATTCGTCAATGAGGGCGAACTCCTCGCGCTGCAAGCCAAACATATGTGAGCTACATCGCCAGGAATACCCAGTTGGGCCAGGAATCAGTTGCATCACATTGGGCCAGCAGCGCCAGCAACAACAAATATACAAACACGACAATTTACTGGGCCTGCAGCGCCAACAACAGCACGTTATCAACAACGTCATCATGGGTCAGCCGCGCCAGAGGCAAATAGCCAACTGCAGCAACAAACTGGGTCAGCCGCGCCAGCAACAGCACACGATAAACCACGTCACATTGGGCCAGCAGCGCAAGAAGCAGCAAATCGTCAACGATTTCACGCAAGGCCATCAACGCCACTTGCGCTTCACGAATATCAACACGACGAGCCACCAGTGCCACATAATAACAAAGATCAACCATCCCCTGAATTGCCACCACAAAATACGTCACCTGGCAGCACAACAATTGTCACAGAAATTAACAGTAACCTACAAGTTGAAACTTACGTGACACCTGAGGTTCACCCAAAAGAAGAATCACAACGCAAACAGCTTGAAATCAAAGCATTTGGTGAAAACCTACGAAACAACAAGATCACCTAGAAAATTCGTCAGAACCTAGAACAACTAAGAGGAAAATGCACAATGTATCGAGGTCAGCAAGCAAACGTCATGTGATAAGCCAGGCACGCAGCCGGCTCCACAACGGCCCAACAGGTACCACCAAAACTTATCCTCATAACGGTCCCTGGGACCCAGGAATCAGCATAAAACTTCCAAACTCACCTCATATAAACCCTGAATGCCGAACTCGAACAGTGCATCTCAGCGAAGTGAAAAAGTTTCACGCTAACGACGATACTAACCTCACCGATCCTAAATCATAACATTTATTGTGGCACCATCCGCGTTAAAAACTGCAACCCGCGGCATCACCCGCGTCAACAACTGAGGGTGGCGCACAGTGAGAAATGTTCGCATTCTAGCGGAACTTTATTAGAAAAATGAATTTCTTCTTCCCTGAATAAAATCTTTATTTTTCAGCTTTTAATAATGCAAACTGTTTGTTTTTGACTAATATTGCAGTAAATTTGCAAAATATATTGTGCCGAAAGCGGTCAAAGTCAAAGTTTATTATCAAAAAAATCAAATACGGATTTCGTTTCTTTAAACAATTTATTGAATATTCATGGTTTGAATACTTAGTGGTTGTGAAAAAAAGTTAAGAAATATTCTGGATCTATAATATTTACACTTTACGCGAAAGTAAGTAAATTTTATTAGTTTTTATTTTTTTCAAAAACTATTTTGCTCGTTTTCTACAAAGGCTAAAAAAAAAACAAAAAAAAGTAAGCTTGCACTTTGGATAGAATTTTAAAATTGTAGACACGTATAGACAGGCTAATTTTTCCATTTTCTGTTGCTCAGATTATTTTAAAATCCAAAGCAATGGTAATCTCGTGCATCTTTTTTTCCCTCCTATATTTATTATATTTTTTTTATTTTCTACTAGATGAAGAGGCTAGATGTTTTTGAGTTATGGCTACAAACTGCGAAAAAATAAAGACTTCGAAAGATAGTGCAGATTATTGCTTCCCAAAACGATATTGAGAGTAATGGGCGTAGTAAGGGTAGGACAGGGGGAAGTTTCCCCCTCCCCCTGAACATCAGAAAATAAATATTTTAGTCATATTAAGGCATCCAAAACATTTTTTCTTATAATTAGAAATCATAAAATTTATTGATATTTATTAAAGCTTAATTTATTTTTTATTACAAACTTACGCTGACACATTTTTTTTTATTTATCAGTCACATGAAAAAACTATTTTGTTCCCCCCTAAACAAAATCCTGGCTACGCCCATGTTGAGAGTTCTAATATACAATTGAAAATGTTTGCTGTAAATTTTGAATTGGAATGTTTGTTTGTTAATATGCAAAAAAAAAACAGCGGGTAACACAAATGACGGTAATTCGTCCAGAAGATTTTTTAGAAACTCAAAGTCTTATTTGAGTTATAAAGTCTTTTTAATTGCTTAAATCACAGGCATAGACAATAGGTTGATAAGTCGTTTTTTAGTAGTTCTCAAAGCTCAAAGAGATTGATGCATAGAAATTTAAGAACTATGCTGTAGAAACAAAAAACCTTTACCTATCTCTTTATCCATGGTACAACATGCCTGCAACCATCTACAAAATTCTTGTTCATGGAGAGCAAATAATTAAAACATGCGTTTTACCGCTGGGTCAGCTAGCTAAAGAAGCTCATGAGACAAATTACATGGAGTATCGGCGACACCGTAGAAACAGTCGAAAGGATACAAACCAGGATATCCTTAGCAGGTTTCTCATCGCATCTGGTCCGCTGCTTTCAATAAAATTCGGTTTTTCGTGAGTGAAAACTCACAACCTTCCGCCCGAAATCATATCTCTACTCAAAACACAAGTTGAGAAAAATTCACAAGATAGTGGTTAAAGTTCCTTTTGTATACATATATAACTCCAATATTAATCAATGTTAATAAAAAACATAAAAAAATACAATGTATGCGAAGAAGAAATCATATTATTAAAGAAAAATTGAAATATTTTGTTTAAATTATTTCTTAAAACAATCAGTCTTTATTATCTTATTACTCGTATCTTAATTTATAAGCACAGAAAAACTCATAATTTCCTTTTCTATGACGAAAAAACGCCTTTTTCGGTCAAATTAGACTACAATTGTTGGAATCAGTAAGATTTGGAATTAAGTTCCGCTAGAATGCAAAAATTTCACAGTGTGTGGCGGCACCAACCGCGTCAAAAACTGGAACAACAACTACACCACCTGC
The DNA here is from genome assembly GCA_914767935.1 of Coremacera marginata. Lineage (NCBI taxonomy): Eukaryota > Metazoa > Arthropoda > Insecta > Diptera > Sciomyzidae > Coremacera > Coremacera marginata. The sequence continues at coordinate 113,961,320 of OU612045.1, forward strand.
GTCATCAAATGGAACAAAAATCACCGCCATAAACATCAACAGCCGGTTTTAAAATTTGATTAGTTGAGCCTCGCTAACTACGGGTGAATGTCAACCCCGTCAGAATCACGATAGTATTGCCATACTACAGCTATTAAGCGGTAAGCAACTTGTCAGCATCAACACGTTAAGGTCGAAAATAACTACCCAAATGCTCGCAGTCCCACCTGCGCTACCAAATGGACATTATCAAGACAAAAAGAACATATTATTTTTCAAAAGCAGCTCCGTGACCACAATCTACGGTCCAACGTCGATCACATCAGCACAACGTCGTGTTTTCTAAATGAGCATTAAATTGCAAAGAAACCACGTCAGCGTCAAATTGTTCAATCGATTAACCACTGCCAACAATAATGCAGCACCACCGGCCCACAATCAACTGGAAAACCTCACATCAATCCCTGCACTCATACAAGTGGCACTACCCACATGAAAAACTAGGTAATAGTGACACTAACCACTCGAAAACACTGGAAAATTGGTCTTCACCATCCTTAAAGAAGTTCGCGGACCCAATCGCGTCAAAAACTGTGCCAGGTGGCAGGTACCACTGGGAAAACGAAATTTTACAAACAAACAAAACAAAACTACAAATAAACAAACTGAAAAGTTAAAAAAAACCCATGTACGAGAGAAAACGCCAAACATGTCTTACGACATTGCGCTATCGTCGGTCGATCTTAACAAATCAAAATCACAGATAAACCAAATATTAAGGCTTTAAATCCATAGAACGAAACGCCAAACATGTCATACGACATTGCGATATCGTCGGCTTAGACCTAAATAAATAAAACCAGAATTGTCAAAACCAAACAAATAATAAAATACCCCAAATGTGACATAAA